>JAVTVY010053494.1:0-25583 GCA_036873755.1 Hanleya hanleyi
ACAGGCTCAATTATAACTCTTATATGGCTAATTCCACCGAAAACACTCTTTTTGTCTTCTTAATTGACAGAATGAAATAAAACAACGCATAAAAGGAAGCATATCTATTTGAGTTATCATTAAACGAGTAAACATGAAAATCTACTGGACTTTATCCAGCTATTGTTAAGACTAAAATGCTGATAATGTAATTCCATCCACGATGACAAAAGCAATACACACACTCTCAGAAATATTCAGAGAATTTTACTGAATAGATCAGGCTGCACAGTGACAACTCAGTTTCAGGGATTTTACCTGAAATCCAGGGATAATTTCTCGAAATTCAGGTATATCATCTATGAATTAAAGCTGAATTTTAGGGGATTTTACGTACGTGAATAGGATCGGGAACTTACTAATCAGGGTGGTAACTTTGCCTGAATTTCAGGGAAAATCCTCATTCAGGGATCTTCTTTCTGAAATTCAGGTAATGATCCCTGGATTTCAGGAAAAAATCCCTGAAAGTGAGTTGTCACTGTGCAGCCTGATCTATTCAGGATTATTCCCTGAATATTTCTGAGAGAGTATATACATCCTTCCTATGCCTGTTATTCTTCACAAATGGGACTGAGCCGCCAGATGCGGATTGTTCAATATAATATTCCCAATCTGATGATGCATAACATATTTTCCTTATATGAATATGCGAGAGTTGTCAGTGAATGGACCAGATGATACCAGCAACAACACGTCACAGTTGCAACAATTGTGTTTGAATTTATATTAGCGGCAAGTCCTTGCTCTAATGACACCTTGTATGGTATAAATGTAATATGGTTAGTGAAGGAACGGAGTTTCAGGTTTATCACCAATATATATTTGAATCTTGTTAACACCGCAAGTTGTGTTGCCACCATGTCAGCACAAACAGAATTAAATTACGCAACATAGCCTTCGGGAATGTAATTATATATAAAATATAGTCTAAACTCGAACGATGAGCTCTAATTACATGTAGGTATAAACGAATATAGTCTAAACGCGGACGATGAGTTCTAATTAAGTATAAACGAATATCAGTCATCCTAGAATGGACATCTTGCTAATGGCATATTTGATGAAATGATATTAGCTATATTTACTATAAAAAAACTGGATAATTGTATACAGGTTTGTATGTTTACTTACATACGAACTCTGTTATTACATAGAAAAGATATCATAATATATTTTTTCTGATGTCTGTTGGGACGGATATTGACGAGAAAGTGAATTCGTTTTCTATGAATTCTACCATACTTGTACCCACCTGAATTGACATTTTCTCGGCTTCATTGTCTTTATTCCGCACATTCTCTCTCTCGCCGATATATTGTGCAATGTCAACGCCTTTTTGGAGAAGCTCGTCAAGAGTACCAATGTCAGTAATGCTACCCTGTCCAAGAAAAAAATGGCAGTTTTATGGCCTCACCATTTGATTGTCCATGAATCACATGAAATGATGGGATAACCAGTTTGGTGAGGATTTCTCATATATGGGATGTATTAAAATCTTGAATTTCATTTGTATTGTCGGAAGCAAAATATTTACGATGACTTTGAACATGCATTCTTATTAGTTATGATATAGATAATGAAGACATACATGATACTTTCTCAAAGAGCACCAGTGATATTTGCTCCATTACATTGGCTACCGTACTCTAGGTTCAATCTCCAAGGGATGAAAATTAAACATCTGTTTATTGCTCTATATGAGCTAAATATGGGACATTCGACTGTGAGAATGGAATGAAAAATATTTGATGCAACCCATATCAGACGATTGAGCGCCAGCTGTATCCAACCTCCCCCAAGGCACGTGAAACGGGGCGCGTCCCGTTTCGCATGCCTTCTACATTTGTCCCTGCCGCCATTGGAGGAAGTCGACATTTATGACGTGGCTATGACGTATACGGACACACCCCCGCACACACCACGCTCTGTTTCAATCTGACCGAACAACTCCCTCAGTCCTGCACATGAGCGAACTACTTTTCATATGCTCGCCCCATATAAACGGGGAAATGATGTCAAGATTTTTTCTTTTT
This sequence comes from Hanleya hanleyi, assembly GCA_036873755.1. Lineage (NCBI taxonomy): Eukaryota > Metazoa > Mollusca > Polyplacophora > Lepidopleurida > Hanleyidae > Hanleya > Hanleya hanleyi. The sequence continues at coordinate 2,073 of JAVTVY010053494.1, forward strand.
TTTTATGCTAGGCTAACAAAGATATATTACAGAATTGTAAAGTAAGCCGAACTTTCCACAAACATTTAATAAACTATCTATGATGTCCCTTCCGGTGGCGTGCTGCTCAAAAATCTGACTTGTGGCTGGGCTATTACTATGGCCCAGTGAGATGGTTGAACTCTATCTACCGTTTAGCTCGGAATTCTCTGAATCATTTGAAACTGCAAATGTTATAGACAGGCAGTCGAAATAAGCATTCCCCCCCCCCCCCAAAAAGGACCCCATCAATTACGGGGAATTTTGAATGCGAGGCGGGGATCAAATATGAAAAAAAACAACTGTTTCTTCAACGAAGTACTAATGGGCCTGAACCTGATGAGATTTTACCCCACACCTATCCCATGGTGCAATGCACATCCATGACAACTGAATGACAGGCGGAAAGAAAACACAATTCAGTTGCACGGCCACATCTTACATGTAACACGACATTAAATTAAAACAACAAAATTAAACCAACCGGAAGGGGAAGCTCTGTAAGCCAAATGCATGGAAGATTGTAGTGGCCATTAACTTCTTACAAGCTTATATTATACATGATGATCGTACCAGAGCAGGATATAGCAAATGGGCGCAGCGGACATCCATAAATTTGCATTTATCATGAAAAACTTGGTCGTGGGTCCCCAGCCTTAATGTGATTGGTCCGGTTATATACCTGTAGTGTGCGTCAGCAAATATATTAATGTAACCTTTCATATAGCTGAATTGATGCACAATTCTTCATGTGATAAAAGTTGGATACATTATCATCAGGATTGTGCAGTCTATTACTTTCATCGAACCATTCCAAGAGTAGATTCGATATCCCCTGGAAACCAGGACTTTAGGCAATAGAACCAAATGAAGTCTTACAGGATATTTTTGGTTAATTTATTGCGATCTGCACCGCACAAGCGATTTCAGAAGAATTTAAATACAACTGGAATAACGAGTTATTACTTCTCTCATCAGGACAATTCGATCGGCCGACTTCAGATACTGTAGCTGGTGAGTAACCAATATCCGGGTTTTCCCTTTCAGAAATCCACAAATACATCTGAAATAAAAAAGCAGCACAGTACCCGTTCAAGAGATAACCTTTCTTGCCATAATTCCTTTTTTGAATGCCTTCCCGGAATGCCTTTCTTTGATGGAGTGAAGGACCGTACTCTCTATCTGGTGTATAAGTCTTTAAATAACCTTTCTCCAACATACCGGTAATAAAAACAACTTTTTATTCCTTCTAAAACATTCAATGTACATGTATTTCAATTCGCTCAGCCAAACAGTCGCTGGGTAAAACGTACACAGAATACTACAAAAGTAGCTTCAGATTCCATGAAATTATACTATGGAACGTTCTTCTAGACAACATCAACCTCGCTCCTTCATTAAACTCTTTTGCTATTGTTTGCCTAATGATTGAGGATAATGTGCCAACGAATGGTGATGTTTCTTATGCATTATTCGTATGCAATTTTATCTGTAAATGTATGTTTTTTTTCTGGAAATTTGACTATATAGTCGACATTCGCAGTATTGCATTGTGATTGATGGTGAGGGCTTCGGGGAAGCACAGTTTTTTGTACCTATGGAACAACCCTCAGTAAATAAAGATATTGTCATATTATAACTTCATTCTTAATTATAGATTCATTTTAAATTCAATACGGTATAATTTCCGGTCATTGCGAATTCAGGCCAAAGTTTTTCCAGTAAAGTGTATTATTTTTTACTGGAAATAATCTCCATATAAGAGTCAGTTTACTCATTCGGGGTTTTGTAAATCTTCGCAAGTATAATCTGTTCTTCAATAGTGGAGATCAAAACGACACTACATGCATAGAGCAAATCCCAGAAAATGTTAGGCATTCGTTCGCCAAAGGAAGACATCTCAATACTGGTTAATGTGATGGTCGCTTAAATTTAAGAAATGTTCCTACGAAGTAGGCTACCATCTGCATATTGTCCGGTAGTCAGTGAGTCCGTCCGCATCATTTTGTCGGCAAAATAAGGAGAACCGTTGACATAGGAACCTTGATTTTTTGCTAGGTGCACTAGCGGACTGTTACTAGCAAGTTCTGAGCTGGTCTACTTTTGATGAAAATTTCTGGTGATTTTTGATGAAATTCACTGGTGATTCTGACTTGGGCTGTGCCCATCCTAATATCGGCAGGATTTCAACTTGAGGCGGGGGGGATTTCCAAGGGTTCAGTCCTAATGCCTACCCTACTTCGTAGGTTCTGTGTGTGACGTGTGTGACGTTTCACACTGACATGTATCACAAAATAATGTTATGTTCCTTTTTATTATCTCTGAATCCCATCGCCGACATGCCCCTTCACTTACTCATTGAAAATATGCCGTCCCACTTCTGTGTCCACAGCACTCAATGGATCGTCAAGTATATAAATAGAGGCATCTCGATATATCGCTCTGAAACCAGACAAATCAAGTACGTTTGTACATAGCAAGCACATATAACAATCAAACTTCATTAAATTCAATTTACAGATACCTATCATTGCAAAACTGGAAGATTACGCCCACAGGTCAAACGATGTAATAATGCAGTGCAAAAGTTAAACCCTGGAATTTGAAGGCGACGGTTTGGCGAATTATGGTGCATTGAAAGAACAAACATAGGTCACGCGTGCCATTGTACATGTTTGTAGATGTAATACAACGGAAACGTTGCCTGTAGGATGGGAGATTCGCAGTCACCATGTCAGCTGAGTCGGCCACATAACCTCACCTGGCGAGGGCAACACGTGACTTCTGTCCTCCACTTAGCATGAGTCCTCGTTCTCCAACCAAACTCTCGTCTTTGTATGGCAACATATTGACGTCCTGATGACGAGAAATTGCGTCGATGAGAACAAGATAATTCCCCGGGACCACTATAATGCTCGCACAGTCAAAATATGGTGTTAACCTCAACAGCAATAAAACATAATATTTCCCCAAACGTAGCCCAAAATGCACCTGTTAATTTCAAATTGGCCGTTTCGACGTGGAAGACGAGACAGCGTGTTTCAATGAAATAGCTATTATATATTTATCTGGAAAATGTGCTGAATATGACAACCTTTTCTGCTTTTTAATGACTTTCTCAAAAAATTGAGGCAATTTGTTTTTATACAGAAATGGCATTTACCTTGGAGTAATGGTACAAGCGTTCTCTTTGAGATGATATATGGATAAAAGAGGTTTGCGTTAAAGATTATTTGACTAGTTGTCCAAAGGGGGAATTCATTTTCATTCCTGGCTGAACAGTTTAAGTTTAGAGTAAACCATCATGGAGGTAAGATACATGTACATCATAATGCCAATTTGTTAATTTTCGCCCGGCTAATTTAATCTAATTCACATTCCAAACGCTTGTTAGAAAGAATCCACTTCTCTGTCTTCTACATGGTATACTGCATGATATATTAGTAGAGGTATTACATAACTGAAGTATATATCTATACAACAATTATCTCCCCCTGTACTGACACATAGTTCGTGTGACTGGCAGTCTTACAGCCGCGAAATAAACTTGCCTGCAATATTTTTGTCAATACGAAACCACTCAGCAGCCCGGAATAAATGGAAAGACTGTGCATTATATGTGTTCTGACAGTTATTTTGAAGTTTATCGAAGATAGCAGAGTGCAAAATTACCATCAGTTTGGCCGTTATTATAAGCTCTTTTTGTTTTCTCTGTTTATCTCGCATTATTTAAATGCGACTCTCTTATCTCGCAACATCTATCGTGGTCTTTGTACAGCGGGATAAATATTGCTTCTAGAGAGTCAATGGATCATTCTTGAGCTATAATCTCACAGAATCTGCTCTAGGCGAAAAAATCACAAAAAAACAAAAATAGGCTAGGGGGAAAGTAATCCACAATACGGCGGATATCAAGCAAGTGCTGTATATCACTGTACTCGGAACCGATCGTTTTTGACCACGTGATAATTCTTCCAAGTTTATAGTTGCTGATATATATATAGTACCACCCTGCTGAGTATTGCCAGTCTTTCAAACGAGCATATTCGAATTGATGGTTGTGTTGCCTTCGGACCGGCAGGGCTCAGTGAGTAACGCTCCAATGGCCTTAGTTATATCCCTTTCTTGAGCGTGAAAATCATGGCTCATACACGGCTTGAAAATTTGACAAAAGCTTACAGTTTATAAGGATTGTTCTGAACCTACCTAGGAAATTTTAACATGATCGATTAAATTTATATTTTCTTAATGGATATATTTTTCTCCACGTAATATTGAAAACAGTTTTTACCCCTCGGCCAACTTTGGCCTAGGGGTATTGTCGTCATCATGTACGGCTGTCCGTACGTCCGTCCGTACGTACGTCCGTCCGTCCGTTACCGCGATATCTACAGAACCGTTTCATGCATGGCAACCAAACTTGTTACATCTATTTATCTTCACGTAAATCAGAAGCCTATCGAAAATGAGTCATCTCGGACAATATTTTGCAGAGTTATGCCCCTTTTTACAAATAAAAATCCATTTATGATTTATTGTGATAATTTCAGAACCGTTCCATATACAACATCCTAACGTGATACAGTTGTTTCTCTTGACCTGAACTAGATGCCTATCGAAAATGAGTCGTGTCAGAAAATATTTTGCAGAGTTATGCCCCTTGTCTAATAAAATCCACTAATTCCTATGTTAAGTTTGCATATAATTTCTATATCATGTTTGTATACTATCACATTTATTTATTGATTGGATGACTGATTTATTGATTTATTCTCTTACACAATGCGAAGAATGCCTGCAAATCTGTTTTGAAAATGACACTAGATGCCTATCAAAAATGAGTCGTGTCAGAAAGTATGCCCCTTGTCTAACAAAATCCACTAATTCCAATGCTAAGTTTGCATATTATTTCTATATCATGTTAGTATACTATCACATTTATTTATTGATTGGATGACTGATTTATTGATTTATTTTCTTAAACAATGCAAAGAATGCTTGCAAATCTGTTTTGAAAATGACATACATGTGCCATTTAGTATACATGTACTGTATTTATCTAGCCATGTGTACTGTTGTTTTAGTGAGACATCGATACAGCTCTTTCAATTTATTCCAGAAACAAATTAATTTAAGGGGAGGAAAACTTTTCTTTTTTTTCAAAGAAAGTACACTTACAATACCAGGGGTAAATATTTCTTCCCACAAGCCAATCAATTGGTAGAGACACCCTTACATTATAATAGCTGGGGTTCAGAGCCGAGGGGTTTCGATAGCGCAGCTTCATGTTCCTTGTATGAACTAGCGGCATGACGACATATAGGCGACACATCCTATAACATGCTCAAGGTATGTTTCATGTTTGCAATTTTAAGAGGGCGTTGAATCTCATTTTCGATTTCTTCTTTTTCATTTCAGTCATTTTGCCGCACCCTATACCCATCCTGAGGAAATTCAGCGGTCTTCTGACCTAACAAAAATTTCCCGCCAGCCCTTTGAGCGTAAAATGTGCTTTCTGGATTTTTTTCTTTTAGGCTAGCCTCACTGACCCCAAGACGGTCTGAAGGCCGACCAGAAGATAGTCCTGTCTGCATTGGAACAGTACGTTATTGATTGGTCTAAGCGAGAAAAGGTTGAACCTACAGTACTCGCTGATTGGCTGGACCTCACCAAGAGCAAGGTCGTTGGAACAATCCGCCATATTGACAGAAGTACTCTTCCCCAAGCAAAACAAGTACTGAGAAACCTCAATTCGCAAGAAGTTCTAGCAAATCTCCAGAGTAAAATTCGTCATAGTCCCAGCAGACAAAGCTCCGAATAATATAATATTCATATGTAAATATTACTATTACCAGGTGCTGGTTAAAGAATTGAGTGTAGACATATCTTCATCAAATACGTCTACTTACTTCCAAATTGCATTTACTCTGGAAGATTTATTTAACAATCACAAAAAGTTTCTCAGGGAAAGAGGTATTTGTCTTTCAATCAATCATAACGACATACCAAAACTATACTGGACTCCCAAAATGCATAAATCACCATACAAAGCTAGATTCATAGCTGGTTCTAGAAGCTGCACCACTAAGCTTCTTTCAACCCTATTGACGAGGGCCCTTCAGGAGGTAAAAGCATTTTGGGAAAGGTATTGCGCCATTATTTCTAAGAACTCTGGCGTTGAATGTATGTGGATATTGAAAAACTCAAAATGTCTTACGGAAGAACTTGATGCTAAATGTCACATACCGTACAGACATGTATCCACATGGGATTTCTCGACTCTCTATACTACAATCCCTCATCAGGACCTTATTGACCGTCTAAGTTCATTAATAGTATCTGTGTTCAGAAAACTGATCGTAGATATATTAATGTCAGAAGCCATAAAGCATTCTTTAGCTCTACTACATACAAGAGATATCATTCATGGGATGTTTCTTTGTTGATAGAGTTGCTTGAATTTCTTATTAAAAATATCTATGTGAAATTTGGCAACACAATATATCAGCAGCATATAGGTATTCCAATGGGTACTAATTGTGCACCCCTGTTGTCTGACCTGTATCTGTTCTCTTATGAATATGACTATATGCAGGCGCTTTCAAAAACCGATCCATTCAAAGCCCGTTCCTTCTCATTCACCAAACGCTATATAGACGATCTTCTCGCTGTGGATAACCGCTATATAAATGAGGCAGTGAAGGATATATATCCGCCTTCACTGGATTTGAAGGAAACTACAGATAGCCCTACAGGCACATCATATTTAGATCCATATCTCTATAAAAATGAAGCGGGCATTCTCTCTCGTCGACTTTATGACAAACGAGATGATTGCAATTTCGACATCGTAAACTATCCCTTTCTGGACAGTAATATTCCAGTGGGACTTGCATATGGCGTATACATATCTCGCTTAGTAGCATTTGCTAGATCCTGTGTTAAATGTGACGATTTTAATCAACGTCACAAAACATTGTTGCAGAAACTTATAAAACAGGGCTATTCCACCAAGCGCCTCCACTCAAAGTTTCTCAAATTTGGCGATACATATCGCATGCTGATAGCAAAATACGAGCGTAGCGTGCAAGATCTATGGCGTTACGTTTCGTAACTTGTATCTAATTCCGCTCAACCCGGGGCTAGGGGCCGTATGAACCCATGTACTTTAAGATCCTCATGGTACTCATATGAACAGACACAATTAAAGCGTGACTGAGATACATCATTCTTTAGATGACGACTTTACAACGAATATTATGGATGAAGAATACTGATCAGCGATACGGATTTGATATTTTTGGAACATCATGATGTCTTGCCGGCATCATTGAAAACTGTTGACCGCTTCTCTCTTGCAGGAAACAAGCCTATGTTTTGTATACTATGATTGTCTTTTTGAATTTGGTGCTAATACTGTTATATGGAAAATGGAATAGGTCTTTGGATTATGGACGCGGATATTCTCTAATGGACGACGGCTGGATTATGAATGACTGACTAGACGCTTGTAATCTGTTAAGTTGTCACGCAATTCGTCCAAAACTGTGCGGTGGCCACAGATACCAAACAGGGGTGGTGTGGTAAATTATAATGAGATTAGACCTTTTTTGTCCTACAAATTCGATAGTTAGAATATACATCAAAACGTTTAAAAAATAATAACAATAAAATACTAATTATAACAGATTTCTAGTCATATTGGCTTGGAATCTCAATAAAGAAATGAATTACACTCGGTAACCAGCTTAGCTACACGCTATTAACCTTCCACTCGGTCGGACACATTCATACACAGATATACGTTTGACAGAATACACCAGATAATAATAATGGGAAAGAGAGAGAGAGAATTAAGGTTTAATGTCGCGTTCAGCAATATTACAGCTATACAGGGACGATCAAACAAAATTCTAAGTACACAAGTCAATAACTTAGTAATCCATTAAAACATACACACATTAAAACTGATGCAACAAACCGATTTCTCTCAAATAGCCCAAGATGCAATCCTCCCTCACCCGACTAAATAGATCTTCCAAAGCAGTCGCTCGATAAAAAGCATCTCTTACAATCTTAAAATCTATGCATTCGATAAGAATATGTTTCACCGTGAGATCGTCATGGCATGGAATACACATTGGGACTGGCTCTTTTTTAGTAAATGTTCGTGAGTTAATCGAGTATGGCCGGTTCTACATCGCCTGATCATGGTTTGGTCGAAACGTTTCTGGCTGTTCAGATGAGTATAGCCTACAGTTTTTTTGAACTCATGTAATTTGTTATTATTCACAGCACCCCATAAAGATTGAAACAGCCGTCTCACATAAGTACAGATAGAGGACCTGAAATAGCTATATGAGATTCCAGTAGGATCATCCTCATCAACTAGGTCTGCCTTAGCCATTCTATCAGCCTCAGTATGCCAACCTTTGATGCCAACGTGACTAGGAAACCAACAGGACACAATATCAATCTGTTGATCAACTCTACAGTCATGAAGTTGTAGAATACTCAAGATAGTGGAGTGAGTTCAAGTTCCACTTTTAATCGCTTGGAGGCAGTGAATCTGAGAATATGACATATTTTCCTTTTAGTAGACCCAATACCTCCTAAAGCCAACAATATAGCTTTTGCTGCTGCAATGAATATCGAACTTTTACCTGGTAGTCGACAGGTTTTAGTTTTGGAACTAAGGAAAGTATCACATGCTAATCTCTCGCCATCTTTAGAGCTAGCCTGATGCGATCTGTATTTCTCTCTCAGTAGGCCAAATTCTTGTGTATACAAGCACTGGTTCGTGTTTGCCTTTTTATATTTCGTTAGTGTAATATCCACTTCTGGTTGAGCCAACAGCCATGGTGGAATTGGTAAGAGCTTATTAGATAAAATTTGACTAAGCTTAATACCAGCTGCTACAATGTGTGGCGATAACCTGTATAACAATTCCCATGGCTAAACAAGCATGAACTTGGGGAGAATATCTTCATTTTGTATTTATTCAAGAATGGTAGTTGAGCTATCAGAGATGTCAAGATCGTCGTCATTTTCAAGATTGCCGCGTTTGCACAACTATTAATCATTTTCAGGGATCTTCTGGCCCTCTTTATCTATACTGTCTTGCCTCTCTTATATTTTTCAAATTTGCACCAAAAAAATCCATATTTATTGGCAAAATGTGGTTCTAATATTTTCTATGCAATTTTCAATAATCTTGAAAAAATATTATACCGGTAATTGCTTCACAAACAACACTCTAGATTGGAAGGAGCCATCAACAGCAGGAACAGGAGCCAAGGTTTGCTTGAAGCCAATGGCAAGAATCTAGTGAAAACAAGCTTAGTAGCTAGCAGGTCTTCCGGGAACCAGACAGTCTATCAGAAAGCGCAAGTCGGTGTTACAAGTGAAATTTTCATCCAGATATTGCTTATAGGCGATATATTAATATTGTGACGTTCGAAAATAGGTCATCATCAGTGCGAACTGAACTTGATCAAGAGCGGGTTCTGGTGTCTGAACAACATTTTTTAGGTCAAGGTCACATTCATTCATTTCCGATGACCGCCTATATTTGTTCAGATTCAGATTTTGACTCCCAAGTCTGTCCCGACAGAGCATGTCGGCTATCCTAGAAGCCTTTATAAGAGAGATATGAACTGAGACTGTATTCAACTGTTATTCACATTTTGACTTGTGACCTTTAAAAATAGGTCAATGGCAGTCCTGAGTGACATTAATAGAGTAGTAATTATAATTCAACACTATAACAATGGTCTAACTCTGTCATTCAGATATGGGTTTCCATCATCTGGGATAGACAAGCGGTACGTAAAATAGAAAAACAAAATTGGAGGAAAAGTAGACTGGATTCAGTCTCTGTTTCATAAAATATTTATATGGGAATCATATTTATAAGCTACTTGGATTAAAATATGCTTGAAACAGTTTATTTTCTTCTAAATTACAAGCGTCTGGTCCGTCCTTCGTCCATTAGAGAATATCCGCGTCCATAATCCAAAGACCTATTCCATATATTCCATAACAGTATTAGCACCAAATTCAAAAAGACAATCATAGTATACATAAACATAGGCTTGTTTCCTGCAAGAGAGAAATGCTTATCCTTATTTTTTTCTATGACAGATCATATATATTCTGGATCCTAACCAGGAAAATCATAATTACCTCGACAAGTGCGCACGCCTGTAGAATCTGGTCGTAGAGTTCCGGGTTGTACTGTTGACCGAAGAGGATGTTTTGACGAAGAGTTCCAGAAAAGACCCATGGTTGTTGACTCATGTACGACATACTGCCCGTGATTTGAAGAGAACCCCTGTTGTACGGCAGTTCTCCAAGGATTGCCATTAGAAGCGACGACTTTTTAAAATAGACTGTGTATCATTATAGATCAAGAAAAAAAACTTATTTATTGCTAAACCGAAAAAGATTATATGCAAAAATTTATTGCACAGAATGAACTGGTATTTTAGTATTGAACCTTGTGGAAGCTACCAATACAGATCTCCTCTGCCTCCCACCATTCATCATCTTAACTCATGTTGCATAATGCATTGGAATTTTCTGGAGAAATAAAGGCATATCGAATGTTATTCGAATGTACACGAGCCATAGCATACCTTTCCGCATCCAACAGGACCAACTATGGCTAGAAGTTCACCCTGCAATGAGAAACAGTCTTATCAGAACTATTGCCAACATGTTGGGGATAAGCGTTTGGTTGGCGTCGGGCCTTACACGCTGGTGCACTGGATGAGAACTTGTACTCCAATATTTTTCCGAAATTATTATGAGCCGTTTCTTACATCTGACGCTGATACGACTCATCAATTTCCATGCCTTCACAGATATATATATATAATCATTTGTTCTTCTATGTGCGTATCTAATTTCAGTGGCTAGTGGTCGCATGGCCATTCCAGTCAACTTGTCATTAAATCCATGAAAGCGTGACTCAGATGCAGAATATCACATGAATCACTCTTGATCCTTCAGATTAGTTTGGGAGGAAGGGCAGGAAAATATCAGCATGTGTGGTCATGTGACTTACCCCGGTATTTTTATCGATCTATCGGTATTTTATCTGATACGTGCTACAAATTGTGCCGAGAACTAATGAACGTTAGGTACCATTTTGAGCTTTTCCTCCATTAGGTTACTTTTCTCTGATCGTATAACTATCCGTTCGAAGTAACACGACATTGCGATCAAATATTTACCCAACTGGGTGATACCGTTAAACCTGGTGAAGACATCTGAAATACGGAACCTTCTTCTCTGCTTTCTCTTTTTCCTGACTTAGACTTCTCGGCCAACATGAACTGAATTTCTCAATCTGAATAACTGATGGAAAAGAGGATTTTCTTCCCAGTGAAGATTTTCCACAAAGTGTACAGAGAAACGGGGTAAAATAATTGTTAAATATGCGTTTTGAAGACAATATAATCCCTACCGAAGGGGGGGGGGGGGCATTATGGCTTTCCCTACCAAATTTCTGCGCTATCTACGGAACGACAAAAAATTTAGAGCTTATTTAGAATTTGCGTAACCCCCGAGTAGAGGAACATGGGTTAGTTTAAAATGGCGGCCATGTGGGGTACCAGAAATGTTATGTTTCCGTTATTTTTTTCTTCAAGATTTAAATGAAACATTTGACCAAAACCTTTTTTGGAAATGACGTCACTGCGACGTCATCAATGCGACCATCTTGGATTTTTATTACATTTTGTGTTGGAGCTGTTAGTGAGTTTCATAGTGAATCATAGTATACATAAACATAGGCTTGTTTCCTGCAAGAGAGAAGCGGTCAACAGTTTTCAATGATGCCGGCAAGACATCATGATGTTCCAAAAATATCAAATCCGTATCGCTGATCAGTATTCTTAATCCATAATATTCGTTGTAAAGTCGTCATCTAAAGAATGATGTATCTCAGTCACGCTTTAATTGTGACTGTTCATATGAGTACCATGAGGATCTTAAAGTACATGGGTTCATACGGCCCCTAGCCCCGGGTTGAGCGGAATTAGATACAAGTTAGGAAACGTAACGCCATAGATCTTGCACGCTACGCTCGTATTTTGCTATCAGCATGCGATATTTCGTGACGTTGATTAAAATCGTCACATTTAACACGGGATCTAGCAAAAGCCGAAGCCGAACAAAGCTCCAGCTCTATTGCACATTATTCATAGTACATAATACAAGCGTCCAACCGGTCATTCATTATCCAGCCGTAGTCCATTAAAGAATTTCTGCATTCATAATCCAAAGACCTAATTCATATAACAGTAAATGTACCAGCTTAAAAAAAAATCACAGTAACCATAAAATTAGACTACTTTCCTGCAACACAGAAGCGGTCAGCAGGTTTCGTTAAAGTCGTTATCTATAGTAGACTGTATCTCAGTCACGCGTCCATTGTGCCTGTTGATATAAACACCTTGAGGATCTTGAAATACATGGGTTCATACGGACACGAGCCCTGGGTTAAGCGGATTTAGAACGAAGAGAACGATAACCGCCAAAGTGATGAAAATTATACGTTCTTGGAAATAACGAAAAGAATAGGACGCAATATAGCGAGATGGAACAGGGATAATTATACTAGTCATTTCATCGCTAGTCATTGAATATAGCTACGAGGATGGTATTCATTCATGCCTTCTCTGTGTTCGGAGAAACTGTAGTGGGAGGGCGGATAAAACAAATAATTAGAGTATTATAAACATTTTTGTATATCACAATGGCAACTGTATAAAATTAAAACTCACCCTCTTCACTGTCATGGACACATCGAGGAGATGGAAAGAGCTCACAGGTTCATCCTTATAGGGGAAAATGATTGTCATTCCATTAGCAAATGATATATAGATAGTGCTACCGGAGGGCTTGGAATTATGGCGGCTTTCAATTATGGCCGTTTTATTCACGTCAACACACAGTCATGGAATTCCTCTATAATTTTACTGGTTTGAAGAGATTCAGCATGGTATTACAAGTAGTAGTATTTTTGGCTAATAAGACGACGGAATTCAAAGAAAATCTAACTTACTTTGACGTTTCAATTTAATACGGGTGATTCTATAATTCACTAACATAAATCACTCTCTATAACTCCAATACAAATGCATGTATTCATCATTACCAAATGACACTGTTGTGGTGCCCAAAGTAGGTAACTTTTCTTCACAAAAAAAACTCTTATAAAAATGTACCGCGGTTTACCATGGGAATACCATATGATAAACCATGGTAAATCCATGGTAAAGTGTTGTATATGGTAGACCATGGTAAATGTATGGTGCTGCATGGTACCATGTGGTATGTACCATGGAATAATGTGAGGTGTACAGGATTATTGTTACAGTTATTAGTTTGAAAAATTACTGAAGAATAAAATGGGATACAATAAAATAACCTAGCTGCCCAACTCTAAGTTCATTTGATTACAATCTTACAGTAACAGTTACAATGATCAACCCGATTTTAAAACTCTTCCTAAAGTATCCTCAAACATTAATGGTTCAGCTATCATTGCACAATGTTCCACATTGTATTTACCATGGTATAACAATGGTATTTTAACTATGGTACATTTTTATAAGAGAACAGTTAATCCAAATTTAAACTCTTTATAGTTGTCCAGAAAAATCAATCAATTTCGCAAATCGGACATTATACTATTGCCCCACACTCGTTTTCTCCATACTTTGATTTTATCTGGAACACAGGAGCAACCTAAACAGATTTGAATACGAAAATTACACCAAAGGTTCTTCTGGGGTGGTAGATTTCTCATACAGTGTTTCTATTCGAAATATTGAATATTTTGTTCGAAGAAGCTTTAAAACCCTGAAATAAACGGCCGTAATACCAAGACCCGTTCATCGCTTAGCTCTATTTGATCTCGCTTATATGCCGATATTACACATCAGATTATTTTTATAGGCATGTGTATTATTATTATTTATCAATGTTAATCATTATTCGAGTTCATCGCATCCTGTGGCAGAACCATACAAAACAAATCCTATTATTTTCAAATGACAATCTGTGCGATATTGTATTTTCATGTTGTCATATTAGAATGTGTTCTGAGTACGTACCAGCTCCTATATGAAACAGAAAAAAAAATACATACAATTCTCGCTGTCTTAGGCATTATCCAGTTGGCACAAAGTTGTCGAAGTTCAATCGTACTTGGAACGTCAGTGGTCGAACTGTTAGTGTTCGGAATCTCATCGTTTCGTGTACAGGGACCAATAATATCCAGAGCGACGTTGTTGAGAATTTCAGTACTTGGGGTATATTTGTCAAGAGCGACAGCATTCCAATCCTTTGTGTTTTGGTTACGAATGTTCTGATCGACAGTGTATGTAGTTACACAGTTTCGAGATGCTGACCGACTCTTGCGGGATATCGACTTTTCTGCTGTGTCCAACAAAAGGAAACTCTGAAAGATATAGGTATAGTACCAATGGGTGGAATGAAATAGGACATACACTCTAAGCCACTTAATGGCACACTTCTTACTGGAAAATGAAACTAGCTGTGAAATAACAAATCGATCATATCCTCATATCTAGGTTTTTAATAAATGGATGATCTGGGCGAATGTATATAACTTTCCAGGAAAAGGGGTACGAAATCAAGAGATTTACGCCGTATATGAAAACTGCTAACCCTTAACCCCCCCCCCCATCCTGCCCGTACCGTAAGAGGAAAGAAGTAAGACAAAAATTGTAAATATATGTGAAAAACATATGTACCATTTGATAGAGTGAAAATGTTATATGAGTGTTGTGCTGCTATATCTGTTTCCTGGTTCACAGCTACCAGTTACGGCTATTCTTCATCGTTAATGCAATACGGCTACGTTATATTGTTTAAACACGGCCGCTAATATATAGACGCATACAGTAATATATCTAACAAATTCTCTTTTAATCCCCCGCCGGACCGTCGCGTTCAACGCCCACATATGGGAGGCAGGTTATAGACGAATATATAATAGACCAAGTACATGTACACTTCTGTATCAGTGGTGTTATTAGTAGGGCTAGTTCTTCCAAGAAAGTGTTTGGTTTAGTTGCGTCACTGGTGCCAATAAAGTGTTCTATCTAATATGTAGGTCATCATCTTCTCTGCTCCAGTGCAGTCTATAGATATAATAGCGTAATACACCACCATTCGGAAATATGGCTGGTTCATTTAGTTTTTCTCTCCCTAGGTGAATGAAGCTATATACCATGGTAATGTCTTTATTATAAATTTTACCAGTAGTTCATTTTTCCTTTTTTAGCAGGCGCAGGTCAGCTCTCATACTGTATCCTATATGTAACTAACAAACGGCCAGGGATTTGAAGTTTTAATTAAGCCAGAGTTTAAGTTGTATAACTAAATGTAGATATACTCATGCGACTGGAATTGGGATTCTGGACTGCAATTCATTGTTGGAATCTATTTTGATACTGAATGAGTGCATTAACTGCACTGTGTGTATATGTTACTGATCTCTGTGCTTGTTAAGAGGGGATGTATCAGGCGAGCCAACCAAAAGATCGTCAAACAAACGACTTTTTTTTTTCAAAAGCATTTCAAACTTTCTCTTCGCGCTGTTTGTGAAACATCTCGACATGTTGCCCAAGCACACGTTAGTCGTGCGCAATTCATAAATCTTGCGAATTACTTCTGGAGTAAACTGCTGCAATGAAACGAAATCCGTGAATTTTGTTTATTTGCAAACTATTTCATCGCATCCTTGTAGAAGTGAGCACTTTCCCATCGTTTTACAAGCTACCCGCTCAGCTGATGACTCACCTTTAACAAGTTATAATCTTAAGAAAGCAGAATTTGAAAGGCTTTGTTCACAAAAACTACACGCAGTCTCTTTCGCTGATGTTACAGATCCTATACAGTTATTCTCAGATATGCTGATAGAAATTGCCAACCAAACCATTCCCACATCTTCAGAAGTTGCTCATATAAAAAAAAACCTTGGTTTAATTATGACCGCAAAGAAGCAAGAAAATATAGGAAGAAAGCTGAACGATATTTCCGCCGACACCCTAATCCTGAAAATTTGAAAGACCTCAGAGTTACAAGAGCTAAAGCTCGTAGAACCACGAAACAGGATATACGTGATTCTTGGAAAAATTATGTTTCTAAGATCAATACACATAATCCTATAACAAAATTTTGGAATATGATACAAAGAATAAAATGTAAAAGCTCCAAGTCCAGCGTTCATCATCTCAACGATGGAAACCAGGTCATAAATGAGAGAGTAGAAAATGCAAATAAATTAGGCGAAACAATTGCCAAAATCTCTTCGTTAGAAAATTATGTACCTAAATTTCAAAGTTTCCAAAAAAGAGAAGAGAAAAATGAAATTAAATTTTCCTCCGGTAACCAGGAAGGCTATAACGCTATGTTACAATTGAAGAAACTTCAGGCTTTTCTCACGAAAGCTAACGATTCTGCTGCAGACCCTAATAATATTCATTAACAGCTTTTGAAACATCTACCCGAATCTTCTCTAAATATCCTGTAACGCATATTCAACAGACTTTGGATAAGAGAAAACTTTCCACCGTCATGGCATAATGCGATAGTTATACCAGTACCAAAGCCTGGCCGTGACCATACAGACCCTGGTAATTATCGTCCGATTTCACTGACTAGCTGTGTTTGCAAAACAATGGAACGCATGCTAAATGATGGCCTTGCTTGGTACCTGGAAACTGAAAAGAATCTTACTGATATTCAAGCTGGTTTCCGTAAAAATAGAAGTACCATTGATCATTTAGTCAGATTAGATTCGTATGTGAAGAATGCTTTCGCCAAGAATGAACATGTGGTTTCTATCTTTTTTTGTTTTAGAAAAGGCCTATGATACTACATGGAAATACGGGATTCTGAAAGATCTTCAAAATATGGCCGTTTACAAGGCCGTTTACACGTTTCAATTTCGAACTTTTTGAATGATCGCGAATACCAAATTCGTTTAGGTACAACCATGTCTGATCATTTCGATCAGGACCAGGGTGTCCCACAGGACAGTATTTTGTCTTGTTTGTATAGATATATATGTATGCAGATGTATGTATATATTATTATGATGTCCTAATTGTGACAATTAAATACTTGGTGAAGTAACCACCCACCAGCCTCCAATAAGGAATATATATATACATTGTTGAATTTTCCACAATGTGAATTATATGCACAGGTAGGGTCGCTCGGTCACCCATAATGATGATGCTTAATTGGTAGTAATATGAATCGATTAATGGTAATAATCGAAAACCACCCATCATGTCTACAATTTCATATAAATATATCGCTGACATTCATTACAACGTGGTCACCAACAATGATAATTATATGCACAGGTGGGGCCAATTGGTCACCCATAATGATGATGGTAGTAATATGTATCGATTAATGGTAATAATTAAATACCTGTTGAAATAACCACCCATCATGTCTACAATTGAATGTTTATGTTGTTGAAATCAGAACTGCTAAAAAGGAGATGTCAGATATTTTAAATATTGTGACCGTGATTTCCTCCCCCTAACTGTACAAGGCATAATGTGTACCTGTATTTAAATGTATCAAGTGTTGAATTGGTAGTAATGTGCATCAACTTTTGGAAATACGCATTTTTATTCTTGTGTGACAATAACGCTACCAACTGTCATCAAATCCTTCCCACTAGTGGCGTACTTGACCACCCTAGTGACCTGATATATTTTATGAACACTCCCGCCATCTTTCAGCATCAGTAAAAGCTAATGTGATCGATAAACCCTCATCATTTTCAATGTAACCAGTTTCACTAACACATATTTTTCTATGAGTTAAAATAACTGTTATACTGCCCAGCTGCATCAAATATTGTAGATAACGCTGAATTGTAGTTATTTGACCAACAGCTGATATACAACCGGTTGGAGCGTACCTGCCAATGAAAGCATGGAGATATTCTCCTGTCGACGAACTCCGGTCCTTGTCATTGATGTTTTACTCCTCATTATGCTTTTTTTGATAATTACTCTACCTTTCACTTATATGTATGGTATGTTTGACAGTTTATGTAAATCTGTAGTGTGCAATGTATTATTAAATATTTATTCGAATATGTGCAACTATGTTGGTTCCCGATTGATACCCAATTTAAATGTATGTTTTCCTTTGGAAAATGGGTAACGATCTTCTATCATATAGGGTATCAATCGGGGCCTTCTACCTGAGGACACACAGTTGTAGTCGTGGAACTAGAAATCGTAACACTAATTTATGGCTAGGCAATCTCAATTATATTGAATGTTTAAGCTGCAATCTCAAATCCTTTATAGTTTTTGCAACTCTCTTGGCTCTCCAAGGCATATATCAAAAGAGCAACATTATTATGATCCTCTTATTATTACTCATTATTTGTTAGACGTTGAACTTAACCCAGGGCCCGACACTTCAACCCAAATCGATGGACTAAGGATCCTTCACCTAAATGCACGCAGTATACGAAATAAGATCTCTTATGTGGAAGACATAGCCGAAGACTTTGACATAATGTGCTTCACTGAAACGAACCTGGATCAATCTGTTGATGAAAATAACCTTATTATAGAAGGATTTAATAAACCATATAGAAAAGATCGGGACCCATCAGCACTGAATTCGTGGGGCGGGATATTAATATATACTTCCACACAGCTTAAATGCAGCCGCCAGCCAGACTTAGAAATTAACTTGATCGAAACAATTTGGATAAAAATTGAACTAAAAGGAAAAGATATCCTACTCAACGTATCCTACATTACTCCAAAGAGTCCAGCCTTTATATATGAAAACTTTGAAAATATGGTCGAAAATGCGCTGGATACTAATTCAAACCTTGTACTATGCGGGGATCTAAATGACGATCTGTTAAACGACAACTCACGTTATCTGAGCCACATTTGTGACCGTCTTAATATCAGTAATATTATAAACGAGTCCACCAGAGTAACAGCCCATTCGGCCACATTGCTAGACCCAATCATCATTACTGACACCATAAATGTTCAAGACTGTGGAGTAATAAGGGTCGACGGAGATATAAGTGATCATAGGGCTACCTATATCGAGGTTCTAGTGAAACATAACTTGAAACATGCATGCAAGAGACAAGTTTGGGTATATAAGGCAGCAAATTTCGACCTTTTCAATAATTTGATATCCGATTTCGACTGGACAGCAACTCTGGAAAATTCCAAAGATGTTGATGAAGCTGCGGAAAAATTTACTAATCAATACCTGGAATTTGCTAAGATGAGTATCCCATACAAAACTGTGACAATACGACCTAAAGATAAACCCTGGTATGATTCTGACCTAAGAAAAGTAATGAGAAAGCGTGACAGACTGAAAAAAAGGCACTCAAGACTAATAGACTTCTAGACTGGAACAAATACAAACGCAGTAGGAACCAAGTTAATAACATGAAAAAATATGCCCAAACTAATTATTACAATAACATTGAAAACCTATTGGAAACCTCGAAAACAAATGACCCAAATTTTACTGGAAAACATTAAAGAGATTCGTTAGCGATCCTCAAAATACCTCTGAAATCCCCCCTTTAAGAGTACAAACTCGGGACAAAAGGAATCCATCTGTTTTAGTGATATAGACAAAGCGAATGCATTGAATGATTTCTTCGCTTCCATCTCTACTATAGATGATTCGGCTACCGACTTACCTCAGTTTGCGTATAAATGCGACAGCTTACTAAACAGTATTGCCATTAACGAAGACGAAGTTCGTGATATTATTAACAGCATCGAATTGAATAAAGCAGTAGGTCCAGACGCAATCAGCCACAGAATGCTTAAAGGTTGTGTCAAGACCATTGCTAAACCATTGTGTCAGTTATTTAACAAGTCACTGACAAGCAAACAATTTCCTAAATGTTGGAAAAATTCAAATATATTACCTATTTTCAAATACGAAGCTGCGCATCAGAAAACCCCTCGGCTCTGGGCGCCAGCCATTCATAATGTATTCAATTTGAAGCAAGACTTCAGGAACACCAAGCAGTCAAGTGACAAATATACAGATTATGCCAAATTTTGCCATTAGAAATGACCTCGAAAGTTTCCGTCCAATCAGCGAAACCAGTATTCATTACATAAGTCTGTTGATGCAAATTTTACATCGAGCATTTGAAAATTATCAGAGATAGAGATCAATAATGATTTCACATAAATTAAAGATGGCCGCCCATCCTTCCCACCACTCAGAGAAACTGATGTGGTTATTCATTGCAAGTCTCTTGATATATGGATGCTGTATACCAAGTTTCATATAGAACACTGAAATGGTATCAAAGATATACATCATTAAAGATTTTGCATAAATTAAAGATGGCCACCAAGGTTTCCGCCCAATCAGAAAAACCAAAACCGTCTATTGATACATCGATGATGTATACAAAATTTTACATCGAGCACTTGAACGGTATCAGAGATATAGATCATTAATGATTTTGCATAAATTAAAGATGGCCGCCCATCCTTCCCGCCACTCAGAGGAACTTATGTGGTTATTCATTGCAAGTCTCTTGATACATCGATGCTGGATACCAAGTTTCATATAGAACACTGAAATGGTATCAAAGATATACATCATTAAAGATTTTGCATAAATTAAAGATGGCCACCAAGGTTTCCGCCCAATCAGAAATGCCAGAACTGTCATTTATCATAAGTCTATTGATGCATCGATGATATATACCAAATTTTACATCGAGCACTCGAACAGTATCAGAGATAGAGATCATTAATGAATTCGCATACATTAAAGATGGCCGCCCATCCTTCCCGCCACTCAGAGGAACTGGTGTGGTTATACATTGCAGGTCTCTTGATATATCGATGCTGTATACCAAGTTTCGTATAGAACACTTGAATGGTATCAGAGATATATATCATTAAAGATTTTGCATAAATTAAAGATGGCCACCAAGGTTTTCACCGAATCAGGGAAACTGGTTTGGTCATTCCTTTGAAGTTTCTTGATGCATCGATGATCTATACCAAGTTTCACACTGAACAGAGAAATGGTACCTAAGATACACAAGATTAATGATTTCACATAAATTAAATATGGCCGCCAAAGTTTCCAACCAATCAGGTCCAGACTCAATAGGGTTCTGGGTCATGAGCATATGAATGTGCAGTGCAAGTTTGGTGTGCCTAGGGTACGTCGTTCTAAAGATATCTTGGTAACAAGAAACCTGTGACGGTTTCGCATAAATTAAAGATGGCCGCCAAAGTTTCAAACCAATCAGGTCCAGATTCAAAGGGTTCTGGGTCAAGAGCATACGGATGTGTACTGCAAGTTTGGTGTGCCTAGGGTAAGTCGTTCTAAAGATATCTTGGTAACGAGAAAGGTGTGACGGACAGACGGACAGACGGACAGACGGACGGACGTACATGACGACGACAATACCCTTCGGCCAAATTTTGGCCGAGGGGTAAAAACAAGATCGACATCTCCCTTCTAATTATCGTCCTATATCGCTGCTGAGTTGTGTTTCAAAGATAATGGAAAGAATTATATTCAAACACATCTATAATCATTTCAACTCACACAACCTATTTTATAAGTACCAGTCCGGTTTTCTCCCTGGGCATTCAACCGTTTACCAGCTTATTGAACTTTATGATAGTGTTTGTAAAGCCCTAGATGAAGGCACAAACTCGTGCATGGTTTTTTGAAATATATCCAAAGCCTTCGCCACGGTATGGCACAAGGGGTTACTGTTTAAGTTGAAACAATATGGAATTGCAGGTGCATTGTTGAATTGGATGAAAAGCTATCTTGAGGATCGATCATCAAAAGTTGTTGTGGGAAATTCAAACTCCAATACACAAAAAGTAAATGCAGGATTCCCACAGGGTTCCGTGTTAGGCCCTTTGTTATTTCTGATATGCATTAACGACATAGCGGACAAACTTATGTCTTACCAGACTTTTTGCAGATGACTCTTGTTTGCAGTTTGTGATATTGAAAGAGTAGTTAACTGGGATCTACAGTCCTTATTGGAATGGTCAAAACAATGGCTTCTGAATTTTAATGCTCTAAAAACCATTTTAATTCTGTTCTCAAATAAGTCTTCACCAACATATCCTAAAATCTATTTTGACCATTGTCTCCTTCAGGCTTCCACCAACCATCGTCACCTAGGCCTGATCCTGCAAGCCAACTGTAAATGGAGTAGTCACATCAATCAGATTATCAATACCGCCTCTCAACGCATTGGAATGATGAGAAAACTGAAATACCAGCTTAGCAGACAGGCATTATCTCAAATATATCTATCTTTTGTGAGACCCGTGTTAGAATACGGTTCTGTGATCTGGGATGGATGCACATTAGAAGAAGCGGATCGACTGGAAAAGCTTCAATTTGCTGCAGCACGAATTGTTTCCGGTCTTCCTGCCAGTCGAGAATCCCTATTGTTGGAAACTGGCTGGGAAACCTTGGCAAACAGACGAAAAATTGCAAAATTGAAAGTAATGTACCAAATTCACAATGGAGAAAGTCCCGACTATATATACCATTTAATGACACCCCAAGTGGGACAAACCACTCCGTACAACTTGAGGAATGACGCAAATTATGCGACGCCCCGAACACGTTTAAATATATCCAAAAATTCATTTATCCCGTCAGCTATTCAGGAATGGAACAAACTTAGTTACGATACAAGAAACAAACCATCCACTTCTGCCTTCCATCACTCATTAACTAAGAAAACTCGTATATCTAAATACAGTTTGATTGGTTCAAGGAAACTTAACATTGTATTAACCCAACTAAGATATCAATGCAGCCAATTAAACGCGGATTTAATGAGAAGGAATTTGTCTATTACATCTAGCTGTAGATGTGAAGAACCAAGAGAGGATGCTTATCACTATTTCTTTATTTGTCCCTTGTATACCAATCTAAGGGATGAATTACAAAACGACTTGCCTCCAAACTTTAACCTCCAAGATATATTGTCGGGAAATGAGTCATTCACAAACAAAATGAATAATAATATGTGCAAGTCAGTTTTAACATTTATTAAGAACACCTCAAGATTCATTTTGTAGCACGATTACGACGTAGTTACCTCAGCTGAAGGATTAGTATGTACTTGTACCGAGTTCTGTGAGAATCCTAGCACGCTACAGTCAAGTTACCACCATATGCTCAATAATCTGTTATAGTCTGTTTCTTCCGTGTAAGTTGCTAAAAATGCAAATCTAAAACATCTCATTTGTGACATGTATATATTCACACAGGTTCAGCTAAAACGTCATTATTTTTCTTGTTGTGAACACATGTTATGTATCCATATTTGTAGGGAGAGGGGTGAATAAGTTGATATAGAACTTTACCTCAATCCCATGTACTACAGTTTGTACAATAAAT
>JAVTVY010053495.1:0-27325 GCA_036873755.1 Hanleya hanleyi
GGGGGGAGGCACATTTATTTAACAATCTGCATGGACTATGTTCGTTGAAGAGCGTTATTTCAACCTAAGGTTAAGCTAAAGATTAGCAGTACCTTCTTTCAGCCTAATGTTAAGGATGTCCGCTGGTGGTGAATAAAGTAACTTTTTGAATAACGTTTGTTGTTACATTCAGAATTCTGTATTTACAGTAAAAACACAGAATTAAATATAGATTCGTGTGCAATTTTTAACTTCACATAATATTAAGTGGACTGACCCATGCTACATTTGACAACCCAGAAAACAGAATAGCTCTGGTTTTGACACAAGTTCTTGAAAAAAATTATACTAATATTACTTAACCCTGTCAAGGCTGGGCGGCCCTACCTCTACCAGACTTTCTGCACAAACTCCGGAACGACAAAAATGGAGAGCTTAAACTCCGTGACTTTATAGTTTATCATATTGAGGTCATTTTGAGCCTATTTTCATAAACCCCGGAGCAGAGGATCATGGGTAATTTCAAGATGGCGGCCAGGTGGGGTACCAGAAAAGTGATGTTTTTGTCATATTGCTTCAAAATGTCTGCTTTTGCGCGATGAAAGGTGGGAAAAAACTATTTTATTTCACATCACATTAATATTTACTAATTTATCATGCAGTGTTTGCGAAGAAATTGGATAAATAAAAAAATGGGAAAATCAGACCGAAAAATCGCCCCCAAAATGCCGTTTCTGAAAATGACGTCAATGTGACGTCATCAAAGCTGCCATCTTGGATTTTTTTACATTTTTAGGTAGGACTTGACCCAAGGGTATAAGGTGGTAAGTTTCAGCTCCCTAATTCATAGGGTAAAAAAATCACCAGGGGGCCTTTTCGCCACCCCCCCCCCCCCCACCCTGACCTGGATAGGTCCCAAAAGCCCAGGCCTTTTTTCTTATATTCTAACTGTTTGAAGATAGTCAAAATATCTATAAAAAAACTGTTAAATTCTTCGGGTAAAATCCTTGGGTAGAAAACCTTCAAAGAAAATCCCCATCTTTTAACCCAGGAAAAGGGGATAACCAACTTGAAAAAAGGCCAAAATACTGAAAATAGTCACTAAACCCCGGGCTTCAGCAGCGGACTACCAAACGCTAAAGGTCGCTTTTATGGAACAAGTTGTTAAGAGCATTACAGACCCACTAATTCACTCAAGCCTTCAACAAAATTTTCGGGCAATTTAATGTTATTGACCAATAAGCTTCGGTAGCTGACAATAGCAAACGTCAAATCCGAGAATTAATATCCAGACCTCCTCCACAAAAGAATTTTCACGTCAATAATCAAAAACCTATGCCCCATGACATATAGCATCAATTCCAAATGTGTATGGAAAAAAGTAATGAAAACACCCCAGAGATTGCGTTGCTCGTTCTTGTTTCCAGGCTTAAATTGAGGTGAGCTTTGAATTGGTAGGGTTTAAGTCATTGGTTCACCGGTTAGTGTAATAATTTGTCATGCTGAAGAACATTAGCTGAGGGACGTGCTTTGGGGCATCTTATGGTGGCTGATATCTGCCATCCCCATCGCACTATTTTTACTGGCGCGATGGTACGATGAAGGAATTTCCATCGTATCATCGCATCGTGCCATCGTACCATCTCATCGTACCATCGTATCGTGCCATCGTACCATCACATCGTGCCATCGCATCGTACCATCGTACCATCGCGCCAGTAAAAATATGGCGGTAGTACGATGATACGGCATGGCAGATATCAGCCACCATAGCATCTAATTCCAGCAATCTCCAAAGATGATAGGCCAATGGATTCTAAGCAGAAGACTAGCCTGGATTGGATGATGTAGAGGCTTGCTTTCAGAGCTATCTTGGTTGATATGTCAGTGGATATCCACATTAGAATTCGGCAAACGGCTAAGAGTTACTGAGACTGGTATTCACTGTTTGATTGATGTGAAATTATACCCCGTATAACGCACAGTAAATTTTCGTTATTAGTGCTTATCGATCGAAATTTGATCATTTATTCAACAACAATCTGTGGGTATTTTTTTCTGAAATCTTAGTAATCAGCATGAGCTGGGGAGGATTTGTACTTTTGCTTATTCGTTGTAGTAGATCCCATGGGCGGTACAGATTTGTCCTACAGTCGACATAATTACGCACACAGCATTCTCATCTTAAAACGTCTTTATAATGGCCATTACCTTGTCTCTTCTTAAACCCCAAGTGTGACAATGTTCGGTGGCTGGTCAGACATTATTCTAACGCTCACAATTTCCTTCTGATAGTTTCAACGTTCTATTTTATCTTCTCTGCTCCCTTTATTCATGCATCTCATTCCGTTGAATCATGTCCAAGATTGGGGTCAAGTGTTAGAGTCATGCGGGCGACCACACGATTGTCCATATGAAAGCATTGCTGAGATACAGCAATCACATAACACCAGAGCCACGGTCGTGATGACGGGATGTTATTAGTTATGATGCATTCAGAGTATCAGGCTCTGGGACATATGAGTGATAACTTCTCGTGGTGGGAAATTTAAACCCGTTTTTTACTGGGCATTCTTGTATTGTAAAAAAAAATCAAGATGGCCGCTTTGATGACATCACAGTGACGTCATTTTCAATACGGCATTTTGGGTCGATTTTACGGTCGGATTTTTTTAATTATTCATTGATGCAATTTCTCCACAATAACTGCCTGATAAATTAGTAAATAATAATGTGATGTGAAATAAAAAAGTTTTTACCCGCTTTTCATCGCGAAAAGGAAGAAATTTTGAAGAAAAATGACGAAAATATTATTTTTCTGGTACACCACGTGGCCGCCATGTTGAATTTACCCATGACCCTCTACTCGCATGATCCTCTACTTGGGGGTTACGCAAATAGGATCAAAATGACATCAATATGATTAACTATAAAGTCGCGGAGTGTTAGCTCTCAATTTTTTTGTCGTTCCAGAGATAGCACAGAAAGTTTGGTGGGGGGGGGGGGCATTTTTGCTCCCTCGGGTCTGGTAGAGTTAACGTCAGATGAGCTTCTTATGTTATCAGTATCAGGCTCTGGGACATATGAGTGATAACTTCTCGTGGTGGGCAATTTAAACCCGTTTTTACTGGGCATTCTTGTATTGTACAAAAAGAATCAAGATGGCCGCTTTAATGACATCACAGTGACGTCATTTTCAATACGGCATTTTGGGTCGATTTTACGGTCAGATTTTTTTAATTATTCATTGATGCAATTTCTCCACAATAACTGCCTAATAAATTAGTAAATAATAATGTGATGTGAAATAAAATAGTTTTTACTCACTTTTCATCGCGAAAAAGAAGAAATTTTGAAGAAAAATGACGAAAACATTATTTTTCTGGTACACCACGTGGCCGCCATGTTGAATTTGCCCATGACCCTCTACTCGCATGATCCTCTACTTGGGGGTTACGCAAATAGGATCAAAATGACATCAATATGATTAACTATAAAGTCGCGGAGTGTTAGCTCTCCATTTTTTGTCGTTCCAGAGATAGCACAGAGAGTTTGGTGGGGGGGGGGGCATTTTTGCTCCCTCGGGTCTGGTAGAGTTAACGTCAGATGAGCTTCTTATTTTAGCTGATCTGTAACTATAGCTTCCAAGCTATTTTCGCTTAAGCCGGAGCTACTGGCTGTATGAATACTTCATCTGTATATGATAGGATTCTGTTCCGCTCTTTGTGCATGTCATTTAGCAAATATACAGGGGTAACATCGTTCGGTGTCCAGTGTTTTCACGTTTTATATCGTTGTATTAGCGTTTGGAGAGCGTTTCAATAGCGTTCTGGACGCGTTTTGTGTTCGTTTCGTTTTCTTCTCAACGAACGCGTTTATACCTCGCAAACGCGTTTGATCGTTTATCTTTCGTTTCGTTTCGGTTTAAAACGCGTTTCACAAACGCGTTTATGAACGCATCCGCAAACGCGTTTAATCATCCGTATATTTCGTTTCGATTGAAACGCGTTTTGGAAACGCGTTTGGAACGCGTTCGGAACGCTATTGTTGTTGTTGTTGCTAATTAAACATTACCGTCCACATCACGGTTGCTTCATCGGGCGAAATACAATTTGGTCAGTTTTTTGTTTTGTTTTTTTTTTGTTTTCATTTGTGCAATGGTTCGGCGACTGAGTGTTGCTCTAAAGCTGTTAATAATTAGGTTGTTTCAAGATGGAGTGAAAAGGAGAACAATCCACCGGATTTTAAAAGAGAAGTGTCGTGTAGAAACATGTGAGCGATCTGTTCGCCGAGTTTTAAAGAAATGGCTTGTTTGGGGTTCGAAGAAACAGTCGAAACCGACAAACAAAGAGAAAATTACCTTACACAAAACGTTTTTACCCCTGTATATTAAAGGCTTCGCCAGATATCTTTATTTCATAGCACAGGGATTAATAATAGCGGCTGGGGAAAGCCCCTACACGAGGGCCTCTTGGCCTGGTTTGCAAAATAAAAACACAAATTTGCGCGAGTTGAATGAAAAGATAAACGCGTTCGAAACGCGTTAAAAAAACGCGTTCATAAACGCGTTCCGACCAGAGTAAACGATTTTGACGATGGAAACGCGTCTTGATAAAAGAAAAATTAAGCGATATTGAAAGCGTTTTGTTTCCTATATTCGTTTGGAACGAGACTGGAACGCCTTTACATTTAGTTCCGTTCACGTTTCGTTAGGTCAAACTAAACGAAAATAAGACACCGAACGTTTTTAACCCTGTATTTACGTTTATTGTCATGGGTGAAAACTTACCTCACGACGTCGGGCAGTGCAAGTTAGTTTTTCTGGTTATTTTATTTGCATTTAACACGTTTACTCCATGTTCAGACGTTTACTCTATCAGGCGCAATCGATATTCATCCATTAACATCAGACGAGTTACTTATTTGAGCTGATTTATCGTCACAGCTCCCTAGCTAGCTTATTTAATTCCGCTTAAGCCGGTGATGGGGACCGTGAGAGTAATTCATCGTTTCCGCATGAAAAGCGCAAATCGCAATAAATGCTCGGCTTAGATACCAACGCTGCGTCCAAGAATACTCCGGATTCTAGCCTGAATGTGAAATGCGTACATAAGCTTTTCTGTGAAGTCATATGGTTTCTGTTTGTTCGCCAGGAAAAACTTTTCCCAAACACTCTTTCATATTTCATCAATTGATTACTCTTTGTTATACTCCATCCACCATTGTACGTTTTAGCCTCCTATTAGTCGACACGTTGCAGGCTTCGTTGGAGACAATGACGTATTGATAATCGCGATACCGTTCTCAGTTGTCCACATAAGCTGCATGACGACACTGTGTTTTTCCTCTTTAGCGTTCTGTCACCAATAACGCCCCGCAATTGTATATCAACGCATGACACTCCATGTTATGGATCGCGTCCATGTACCATTTACACAATAGTAGTGTAAATATACATTACCCATGTGGCTTGGATATTCCTGAATTTACTCCGCCAGAGACGGAAATGTGACTCGCCGTTATTATTTCAAGGCAATGCCAATATTATTCTAGTCTGTATTTTATACCGAGATAGCAAACGACTGCTGAAAGAGCAGCCGTAACCTGAGCTGAAATGAACGTCATAGCGGGGATGGATATTGGATATTGCTGCATCGCAGAAGAATTCATAACAAGGAAGGTTTCTATATTTTCCACGGTCCAGTTAAGGATCACCAACGCGTGCGTGTGGCTGCCTGGAAACCGAGTCTGAAATCAAAGTTGTACAAATATTTGCATCGAACATTATATAACAATTAACGTCAATATCTGAACGTTACAAGAAACTCTCGAAAGACGCAGATTTCTATTGTGAAATGAACTGAACACCATAAATAATCAATGAACGTTACTTCGCTATATACATCGGCGCAATACGGATTGAAGCCACGTTCATTAGTCGATGTCTGGGTCGAACCACGTTCTCATTGTCAAAATAGGAACAAGTCGCCATCGAATACAAGCGTCTAGTCCGTCATCCATAATTCAACCGTCGTCCATTAAAGAATATCCGCGTCCATAATCCAATGATCTATTCCATATTCCATATAACCAAATTCCAGCACCAAATTCAAAAAGACAATCATAGTGTACATAAACATAGGCTAGTTTCTTGCAAGAGAGAAGCGGGCAACAGTTTTTAATGATGCCGACAAAACATCATGATGTTGGAAAAATATAAAATCCGTGTCGCTGATCAGTATTCTTAATCCACAATAATCGTTCCAAAGTCGTCATCTAGAGAATGATGTATCTCAGTCACGCTTTGAATGTGGCTGTTCATATGGGCACCTTGAAGTATCTTGAAGTACACTTGATATCACTTGAAAACCTGACTTGCGTAAATTTAAAAACAGAACCTAGCATTGGGTTATCGGTGGTGGGAGGGGGGGGTAACCGGAGCTATAATAACAATAATTCCCTACCAATGGATGCTCCTCCCTTTAGAGCAGTTATCTGCGTTAGGCATGTTGCAATTTTGCAACCGTATCTCAACCCGCTTAAGCTTGTCCCAGGGGCCGTGTGGATATTTCATAGCCGCCACATGAACATCAGCTGCAATAAAAGCGTGGCTAAGATACTAAGGCTATGTCCGAGAATCCACCGTATTCTCGGATCTGAATGTGTGATGTCGAGGGAAGCTTTTGCGTTAGAGTCATATGGTTGCTTTTTAGTCGCCAGATGTCGTCAATTTTCCCACCTCTTACATATCCCTCCAATTTAACCCTACCAGGACTTTGGGGGGGAGGGGGGGAGGCATTACAGCCACCCCTAACAAAATTTCTATCATATCTCCAGAACGACAACAAAATGAGAGCTGGCATTCCGTGACTTTATGGTATGTCATATTGGAGCGATTTTAAGCCTATTTGCATAACACTACGTCGGTAAATTCAACTGGCGGCCATGTGGGATAGCAGAAAAGTGATGTTCTCTGCATTGTTTTGTTCAAAATTCATGTTTTTCTGCGTAGAAAAGTGGGCAAAAGCTTTTTTCACATCAGATTCTTATAAGTTATTTTCTAATTTACCATGCCGATTTTGCAAAGAAAACGCGTAAATAAAAATGAAAAACCTGACTGACAAAATCGTCCAAAAACTATACATTTTCTAATAAAAAAAGTCACTGTGACGTCATCATGTCCGCCATCTCCGTTTTTTAACATTTTCTAAACTCAGGTATGGCGAAAATATATATAGGGTGCCCTTTCCGCACTACCCAGGCTACGGTACACTCAAATCGCTCAGGCCTCAAATCGCTCCGGCCAGATTGGTTAACTTTGATTTTTTCCTACACCGACATTTTGTGTTCAGACAATAAGATCAGGACGACTTATTATGTATTTCCTCAATTCCATCGATCATCTACATGTAAAGACTTTTGGGGAATCCGTTGCATCTGTATACATTTCTCTTCCATAGAGACAGTAATAGTGGCATATCAGATTTTAAAAGAAATGACCTTCTGAAATGTGAATGATGGAAGTTCGAATTTCTCCGTATACCGCACAATTTTGTTTCAGGCTGCACGATCTGAAGAAAAAACATAATTTATTTCTGTGCTAAATTCCTTCTCATGTTATCCCTAGACAATAAAATTAGAGTGACTCGACTGATTTTTTTCTATATTTCCATATTTTATATTATGTGTCCTTCCAGATTTCTTTCGTCCATATGGCTACAGATGGGAAAACCTGGGGCCAACCTCAAAACTTTGCTTCCAGGCAATAATATTGGAAGACTGAATGGATTTTTTTTAAATTTGGTATGTGGATGTCTTGACACAATATAACATGTATACATGTATCCTGTCCACATATAGATTCCGCTAATTTACATGATAACAACAGTATGACAACAGTATGGATTCTTTTCAAATTAGTTTTTTATATATTTTTATCTTGGGATTGTATTCCTTCGACACTCTCCACTGGTGTGGAAGCGTCACCAGTGAGCAAATGGAATTTCTTTTTCTGACTACAAAATTAGAACGGCGTTACGCATTCTTTCCAAATTTGGTGTGTGTATGTAACGTCAGATATAATGTAAGCTGACGATTTGTGTCGCATTTCCATACACATATGACCACACGGGGCGCCACCTGGGCCGACTAAAAATTTAGATTCCATGACAAAACGCTAGCATGGCAGAAAGTCGTAGCCTCTTTTAGTTCAGCTGGAGCACTGGGAATGAATGGGTGAAAGAGCCCCGGTCGATGTAAGCAGAAAATATCCACAGGTCAATAGCGCGCATGAATACACCTGGTAAAGGTAATGAATTATTAAACATTCTTTCCGGACATGCCATTAATAAGTAATTCACGCCAATGCAATTAAGCAGTGCTCAAACTACTAATGAGAAGCAAAGAAAACAGATTCCCTGTTCCGCTTAGATACACTGGTATATGGATACGTGGTAGATTTCATGAGATAACATTTAGGTATCACGTCTTGTATGTTAAGTACACTAGGGAGAAGATCACGACGACCGGGATATTCAGAGGGAACACATATCCAAACGCAATCTGTACATTAGACATACTAGGAGTATATCGCAAAAGCCAGATATATGTACGTCTTTTATTTCTTCACTCACCGAGCTGTTATTCGTGAACGTTTAATTCTTTTTGTTAGTACCGCGACTGCCAAAAATAGGAACTTTAGTTTGCTTGCCGTTTTTTAGTTCGAGTAAAACTTGTTCTTCGTGCGCACACGCATTGGAAATTGATGTCCCTTCTTATGGGAAAACATAACATGACGGACGAGATCTTTGAGAACTAGGGGTGGACACATTTATTCAACACTTCCTGGACTAGCGGAGCGTTATTTCAAAATATTGTTAAGCAAGATAAGCGGTGCGTTATTTCCGTCTGATGTTAAGGATGTCCGCTGATGGTGAATTAAGCAATTAACTTCTTGAATAATGCCTGTTGTCGCATTCACAATTGTAAAATTTCAGAAAAAAAAACACAGACTAAAATATAGGTTCGCGTCCATTTTTTAGTTTTCTGTAATATTAACTGGATTGACTCGTGCTCCATTTGATAGCCCAGAAAACATAGGAAATAGCTCTGGTTTGAGGCAAATTCTTGAAAAACAAATCATTTAAATGGTAGGGCCTATAATTAACTCCCGTTCGCACCCCGGGCTGACCAATTTCTGAGTAGAGTATGTAGGCTAGCCTAGGGGTGGCAGGCCGAAGATTCGTGTGGGCATCAGGCCGAAGATTCGTGTGGGCATAAGCTAGCTACAGCGATTTTGCCGAGAGCGGTGTTAATACCAATTTTTCAGATATAGTGTGGGGGTAGGTTAACGTATAATCATTTGTTCATAATTGGAAGAAGCAAAACGATACATGTTATACACCAAATTAAAGCCCAGGCATTCCGCTAGATAATACAAATAATGCGAAAAAAATGAAAAAAATGTTTGACCTCACAATGACGTCATAATTACCCTATGTGTGCTGTGGGAGGGGACAACTTGACCCCCACTCATCTATTTGACCTATATACAGAAATGGAAAGGAATTATGAACAGAAACTTTCTGGCATCATATTTTGTCCTACTGGGGTCATTTTAAGTCATAGTGGAGAGTCCTGGTAGCAAAGGGTATATGCACAAATTAGCAATCGAAAGAGGTATTGAAAAGACTGCGTTTCGGGCCAGATTTTAGGATCTTTTTTATCAAAAAGCCGCATGGAATTAACTTAGTTTTTCGAGAATAATGTTTTTCTGTCTCGAGAAATATTGGTGGGAGATATGGTTAGAAATCTTGAAAATCAGCGTTATAATCGACCACAAGTACCTTCCAAGAAAGCGATGCCATCGGAGCAGCCAAATTAGTTTTGTTTTCATTTTCTGTTGGAGCCTTCAAATCTTGCGTATAAGCGACAGATCAATCAATTCATTTTTTTTTCCTTCAGAAACGTGCCTTGCGTATTATAACTTTTTCAAAAAAACATGACCACACGGAGCCATTGTTCCGGAAATTAGAAATATTAACCCTTTCTCAGCTTAACCAGTACTGCCTTCTTCGACATGTCCATACGTTCATATCGGCTTCCATTTAACTTTCAAAACTATTTTACTAGACAAGCTGCTGTTCATCAGTCTCAGACAAGAACACGAAATATTAATTTATATCGACCCTTTCACTACTCCAGTCTTTCATATTATACTTACAAGATAGCGGGACCCCGAGAATGGAACAAAATACCCCCGTACCTAAAGACCATAAACACATGTTCACTGTTTAAATATAAGTTAAAACTACACCTACTTCATTTGTAAGTGGTGTCGCGCTCTTTCGCAAGTACAGCCTGGCCAGATTTAGGTCATCTACCATGAGCAATAGAAATGAATACATGCCTGTTACTCTGGGATAGAACAAGTCCATTGGACTTTATTCCCGCCTCGATCATGTTATTTAATAATCCATTCTTGCCTAAATTTTCCATTTATGTAAAATTGATATGTAATATTGTATTTCCATGGTGAATAAATCTAATCTAATCTAATCAACTTCTTTAGTTTAACCGCACATTTATTGCAACTTGATTGTTCGATGTTTTATATTCAGAAACGTGTAAATACATGTATCAAACTCATTGTGGATCTGGTGCATGGAAATCGCTAAAATTGGACTCGATGGAAATAGTTTTAAAAAAAGATCAGCTATAATACTTCAATTTAGAAACGAACAGCACAAACTAGATCAGAGGTGAAAAGTTCAATTAAGTCTTCAGAAAAACACATAATACTTTCGAAAACTAATTGGTTGTGTTCAATGTCATCTGTTTTGCATGCATATACAACTAAACATACTGTTTCTTCGTTTTGATTTATTATCTCTATTAGGTGAATTAGATTCGCATTTCGGATGTATGAACAACTGATGACTGCCCTTTTGCGATCTCTGTTATCCATATCTTCGCAGATTAATTGGATTGACATAGTTCAGTAGATAGTAGGTGTCTTCCTTACCCAAACTAAAACGGCATGTGTTCCTGCCCAACTGTTTGGTCATTGTACCCCATACTATGTATGTCCTCGAGGGTATGACTCTTATCACATTATAGTGAATTGTCAAAATACTATTGGAATTTTGATGTGGAAATTTTGCTATATTACAATACGCATCAGCTTATGAGGACGATCACTTGTAAGAAAAGTGTAAACACCACAGAAAAAAACTAGTGCATAGTTATGGCATATCGATCAAGCAATAAATGAGGGAGGCTATGAAGCAAGAATATGAGAGTACGCCACATCACATTGTCATGGAGTAAAACAATGTATACAAATTCAATAAAGAAGTATAAGAGAAAATAGAAAGAAAACAAAGATGAACACGTGAATTGGAGCGATATGCAAGAGGTGGAGAAAATTGATGACGTCTGGCGACCAGGTAGCAACTATATGACTCCGCATAAAAGCTTTTCTATGCACCCTGGATGGTCGACTGATAGTAATGAAAGTCGACACGCCCTTGTTGCATATCATTTGGCATTGCTCAGAAAATCATCGATCGAGGCTCACACCCTTATAAACTTTAATACAGTCATTTTACGGTGCAATATGGCATGTGCAAACTAGATTTGTTTTAGTGCACCTGAAAGCCATTCCCCAACCAATAGAGATTGTAATATACTCCAACTGTGAAAGAGGTACACTGGATACCAAAATTTTAGTTTAAACTGAAGGAGCCCAGAATAATAGCGCGAACGTAAATCATAGCAGTACTAGTATATGGCTGTTCCCAACTGGGTTTACTCTACTAGTAAGTACTTCATGTTCCTTTTCTAGAGCAGATTCAGAAACCTCATTTTTCTGGTAATAAGCAGGAAAATAGATGGGCCAAAATCACCCACTCTCACGAAGATGCATAAAGAATAGATGAGGCAAGATTTATTGTGGAAAATTCTTCTTAAAATCTACCACGTTTGCTATTTCACTGATTAGAGCCTTGGGCTCAGTCACTCTGTAAGATATGTCGTGTTGTTGAGTCAGGGTGTACGGTTGGATATATTGTGATGCTAGAGAGATCGCATTCTAAGATAGAAAAGACATTCACAGGCTCAATTCGACATGGAAACATAGCTTTTATTGTTACGTTATCCATTGTATATTCCCAGGCATAGTATAATGAAGCAACAGACAGAGATAACCAGCCCTATATAATGTATAAACTGAATGCCCTATTGTTCCCAACTTATGCAGTACAGTCATTAAATGTTGGTTTAAGAAAGCATGAGGGTCACGCTTTTGCATAGATTTCAACCTTTGTGATACTTTGCGAAGTAATGGTAAACGATATCAAGCAGGACCCTCGGATAGATTATCTTACATATCACGTATGTCTAACCCTGGATGAATCCGCGTGATTTTATTATGGCTTCATGACAGTTTTTATTATGCTGCACTCTTCTATGATGAGCAATGATCTTGACTTGGAAGATTCTATCGCCTGACGCTGAACCTTCTTTTTCCTATCTTCCTTCGTTTTATGATAATTACCACCCCTGCTCAGAATGCCCACCTGCTGTGCATTTAACGCCATTCTGATAGACACCATGATATTTCGGGATTCCGAAAATGCACCAAGAGAACCATATGAAAGGATTCTATCCTAACCGAATCAGCTCGTAATGGTGATTTATTGTGTGAATGGTGACTATTTTGTTTTCCCAATTTCGATGTTTTCCTGCAACACTGTTCACTAAGACTTCTGATATGTTAAACCTGAATTTTTGTTTTCAGTACAATACTGTCAAATCGCATTATTTTGGAATTAGTGACAGTTCCTGCCCTATTCTTTTTGTAAAGTATTCAACTGAACTAAATATAGGTGAAAATGAAAGTATATTATGAGAATATTATCACATCATGATGACGTCATGTTCGAAAATCCTGGCGTTATTTGGATAGGCCACCGAGGCAGCTTTCTATCCACACACAGTTTGTCACAGTAGTCGTAGATTTGACGATGTCAAAAGGACGAAGTGTATCTCAAACCCCCAAATCCAACGTGAGCTCATAGGCTATTGAGGGTACCTATCTTTGTGATGTCATGATTCTTTGTCGCTAAGCTTCATCACAATGAACTAAAATGATTCCAGTATAATAAGATATGATGCCAGAATGTTTTTGTCCATAATTCCGTTCCCTTCTGGAAATACACATGTAGGTCAAATACATGTAGTTTAACGGCGGTTATGTTTTTTCCTTCCCCGGACCGATATGCGTAATTATGACGTCATTGTGACGTTGAAATTTTTTTCAAAATTTTTGTACCATTTTTGTTCTCTAGTCAAAAGCATGGGCTTTATTTTGATTTATAATATCTCTCGTTTCGATTTAACCAGCTAAGCACAAATGATCACATTTTCCCCTACCCCCATATACTTTCACAAAATTAGTATCACCGCCGCTCGCAGCAAAATCGCTGTAGCTACGTTATGCCCACACGGATG
Source organism: Hanleya hanleyi (assembly GCA_036873755.1). NCBI lineage: Eukaryota > Metazoa > Mollusca > Polyplacophora > Lepidopleurida > Hanleyidae > Hanleya > Hanleya hanleyi. Next base: position 13,492 of record JAVTVY010053495.1, read on the forward strand.
TTTGGCCTGCCACCATTGAAATGACCCGCATACACTACCATTCCATGCTGTATAGTCAGAAATTGATCAGCTCGATGTGCAAACGGGACGACCATGTTGGTGCACGGGCTCACGGCCTAATATTCTAAATGTCTGAAGGTAATCACAATGGCTATGAAAGTTTATTAAATTGGATGGGTGTTGCTACACGAAATTCTCGGGAAGAAGACGTTTAAAGAAAATCTCTACCTTTTAACCCAGGAAAGAGAGATATCCTACTTCGAAAAAAAGGCAATAACACTGAAAAGGATCATTAAAGCCCAAAATCAGCAGCGGATTACCTTAACCCTACCAGGCTTGAGTCCCCCCCCCCCGCCCCTCCCTACCAAACTTTCTGCGCAATCTCCGGAACGACAAAAAATAGAGAGCTGAAACTCCGTGACTTTATAGTTTATCACATTGGGCTCAATTTGAGCCTATTTGCATAATAGTCAGGTGGCTTAGCAAAATTACCGTTACAGAGCGGATAAAAGCACCAAATTCCAAATTTGGCAAGTAGCTTCCTTTATGCTTATTATTCAATTTTAGCGTAGGAGCCCTCCTGAATTTTTCAGGATTTCCAAAATCCAAGATGGCCGACATATATGATAAAATCTTGGGTTATAGTAGACACGACGAGGCCCAATAGTTCCAAAGTAAAAGTTCTGGAGCCATTTAACCTGATTTTGGATATCAATGATTTCAATACACTACTAAAAACTGCATTTACTTTTCACCGCTGGAGGACGAATTTGAGATATTGGAGTAGTATATACAGGTGAAATTCTCGCGCATTGAGGCTGATGACGTCCTGTGGAGCTGATGTCAATTGCGGATCATAGGTCACTTTCGGGTCAAAGGTCACTTCCGTTGCGAGGGCACGTCCGGATCAAATATCACTTCCGGCGGTGATGCAGTCACTTCTGGAGTCCCCAGTCAATGCGAATTGGGTTCTCAGTCACGTCAATGTTAATGGAGCAGTCGCTTCGCCTGAATCACTGAAAATCTTTGGGAATGTTCGGTCATCTTCGGGAATATCCGGAGGGCAATTGACCTTAGAGGTCAATCCTATATTGGCACGTCAATGTTCTAGCCATATATGTTCTAGCATCTCTAGCCAGCGAGAGAAGGGAAATCCACATACATAGCAATGCACACAACGAGAACCAGCAATGCGCAGGCACCAAAGGCTGGCACTTTATCCAATTGGTCGCGAGTCCGTATATAGTAGGAAAGATTGAAAATACCGTGATACATCTCAAGTACTAGAGGGCAGGTTCCCGACATATACTTATACCCAGCCTAATAGGCTCATTGAATTATACAAGCAAAATGAAAATATGAGTCCCAGATGAACCCACGTGGTCATCATTTTGAAGTTAACAATTGTATTCTCAGAGGAAAATTATGCCAACAGAATAAAATGTGATAAGCTATGGTGTTATTCTGCTCAATTTAAACAAGTCTAAACCTTGTCTAAAAATAATACCATGCATTATACGAGTAACATGAAAAAAATCACGAATTTCCGGATGGCTCCTTGTCGTCGCCATTTTGAATTTAACCATTATTTTTAATCTGAAGACAAGCAATTAGATTAAAAATGGCCAAAAGTTATTTGTCTATGATGTGAGATCAAGAATAATGCCTTGATCAATATGAGCAACATAAAAAAGCAGGATTTTCAGATGACCCCACACGGCTGCCATTTTGAATTTGGCCATCATAATTTGATCTTCCGGGTATATAAATAGATTCAAGCTGAGCGTAAGATGTTAGGCTATGCTTAGAGATCCATCGGTTTTGATAAATTTGCACAATGAGCTAAGAATAATGCCTTGAACTATAAGAGCAACATGAAAAGGTATGATTTTCAAATGGCCCCATATGGCCGCCATTTTGAATTTCATCATGAAATCTATCTTAGGCAGATGTAAATAGATTCAATATGAGCGTAAGATGTCAGGCAATGTTCAGAGATCCCTCGGTTTTGATACTTTTGGAAAATGAGCTAAGAATATCGCCTTGAACCATACGCGCAACATGAAAACGTGTGATTTTCAGATGACCCTATACGGTCACCATTTTGAAAATGACCATCAATTCTTAATCTTAGGTTTATGTAAATAGATTCGAAATAGGTGTAAGATATTCCACTATGATCAGAGATCTCTCGGTTTTGATAATTTGGAGAGTGAGCTAAGAATAATAGCTCGAACTATGCGAGCAACATGAAAAGTTTGATTTTCAGAATACCCCATGTTCGCAATTCTGAATTTGACCATCAAATCTGGATCATAGGGATATGTAAATGGATTCAAAATGGGCGGAAGATTTCAGGCTATGCATAGAGGACCCTCGGTTTTGAAAAAAAAAATGCCCAGTGAGCCAAGAATAATGCTTTGAACTACTCGAGCAACATGAAAAAGTGGGATTTTCAGAATACCCCATGTTCGCTATTTTGAATTAAACCATCATATTTTGAGCTGAAAATTATGCAAACTGATTCACAATAGGTGTAAGGTGTTAGACTTTGATGTGAGATCCACTGATGTTAACAAATTTGCACAATGATCTGAGAATACTGCATATTATATGAACAAATTGTGGAGGCGTGATTGGCGGGTAACCCCACATGATCGCCATTTTGAATTAACGCATGATGTTTAATCACCAGAATTATGAAAACGAGCTAAACATTAGCCCAATATAATATTTCATAGTGTAGTATTCCCTTCCACCTTGAACCCTACCACACAAAGAAATAATTTAGCATTGGTACCCATTTCTACAAACAATGCCATATATATCAAAAGTCACATTTGGCGTCCTTGGTCGGTCGTCTACATCTAAATGTGAAGATCATGACTAAATTCAAAAAGTTGCAATGAGGTGCCCTCAGAAATTTGCGTTTGTCACTGGTTTCCGTCCATTTTGTATTATATTTCTTGCCTACAAGTGAATAAAACTAATTTCTTTAGCCTAAATAAACATTCTTCATCGCACTGGTATTTTAAGAGAAAACTCGGTGAAAAAACATCGGCGGAAAAATGTCTTCCGACCAGATGACGTCCCCGTGACGTCATCATGATGGTCATCTTCATTTTTTTGAAAGCATTTTATGGTAGGTGTTGACCAAACTATATAGCATAGAAAGTTTCATTCCTCTAGCCCGAGGAGTAACGAAAAGAGATAGGGAGCGAACACCCCTCCCCCCACCTGCCCAAGAATGCAATTAACAGACTAAAAATACCCTGATTCTGAGTAGGGTTCAGTTGCAGGTAATATTAGCTATAGTTAATGTGTATATTTGTAACAAATCGGATTCAAATACCTCAATAAGCCATAACTTGATAGCAATCTGGCCTTCCTAAGACACACAGAACGCTAGAAAATCGATATGTTATCATCTGTGTCGGCCATCTTGGATTTTTGTGTTTCACGTGAATTCTAAAGGAAAGTCAAGAGGGCTCCTACGCTGAAACTTATCAGTAGCCCTTAAGGAACCATCATGCAAAATATGGCGCTTTTATCCGGCCTGTAACGGTAATGTTGAAAAATGACCCTAAGCCACCTGACTATAACCCCACGAACAGAGGATCATGGGTGAATTCAAGATGGCGGCCAGAAAACCAGAAAACTGACGTTTTCGCCATATTTCTTTAAAATTTCTGCTTTTCCGCGATGAAAAGTGGGAAAAAACTATCTTATTTCACATCACATTAATATATACTAATTTATTATGCAGTTTTTGCGGAGAAATTGCATAAATAAATATTCGGAAATCTGACCGTAAAACCAACAAAAAAATGCCGTGTTTGAAAACGACGTAACTATGGCGTCTTCAAAGCTGCCATCCCGGATTTTTTTGACATTTTCTGGTAGAAGGGTATAGTGTGATAAGTTTCAGCTCCCTAGCTCAAGGGGTAAGAAAACTAATTAGGGGTGCCATTCCCACACACAATCTGCCTGGAGAGGACCCAAAAATCCCAGGCCGGATAGGGTTAAGGTAAATATCGTCGTAGATTTTATGGAGCATGTCGTTTAGAGCATTCCAGTCCGGTAAATTCACTCAAACGTGCAACAATATTGTCCGGCAATTTACTGTGATGGACCAGTAAGCTGAGGTAGCTGACGATAGCAAATGTCAGATCCGATATTTAATATTTAGTCGTCGTCCGTTAAAGAATTTTTGCGTCAATAATCGAAAGACCTATATCGATTGACATTTGGCACCAATTCTAAATTTGTACCGGTATGGAAAGAAAGAAATAAAAACAACCGAGCGATTGCGTTGCGCGTTCTTGTTTTCCAGGCTTAAATGGAGATGCGCTTTAAATTCGTAGGCATTACGTCATTTGTTCACACGTTAGTGTAACTCGACGACGTAGTTCATGTGTCATGGCGATATGTTTAAGAAATAATGTTTTCATAAGCGTGCTAAATCGTTAATTTACGCACGGTTAGTGTGGGAAAGTTTATATTTTAGGGTAAGGGCGAAGCCCGCGCCCTAAAATTTATAAATTTTCTCACACTAACCGTGCGTAAATTAACGATTTAGCACGTTTATGAAAACATTATTTCTATTCTATTGCACTACTCAAATTGATTATCAACAAAGATTACAATGAAAGATTGAAAAATATGGTAAACGTTCACAACCTTTCTTCCCTTTGTTGAAATGTGCCGTCCGCCTCAGTTGGCATGGTGTCAATATCAATGGACGAGTTTAAGTGGTCTCTCAGAAGGGGGCGCAGTGAAACGTAGATGCATACAAGCCTATTTGCGTGGCATTCTTAATGAATCACGATGAATCAAGTTAAACTTGAGACAGAGATTTACGTTTTTAATAAATATTAATTTACAGCTTTTTGCCAAACAATGAAAAATGTTGGCAGTATTTATTTAACTAGGAAGGAAATTTATGTTCACGATGCTATTGGAAACATTAGCATTTTGGGGAAAACCCGCCAAGATGTGATGGCTGTGGACCAGATGTGAAATTACAAACGTTTGATGTCGTTTGTAATTTCTATGGCCTGTAACTGACATCACATCAATAATAGACACACCCGCCTGAAGCAGAACCGTAGCAGTTGTTGATCTCAAGCAATGATTGGTGTGACGGATAATCTTTAGATGTATTTATTTATAAGACTTGATAATATAGAACGAATTTGATACCTTTAAATATCCGTATTTCCGATTTCGTTTGCCTGTCGGTCCCTGGCTCATTTCGTTTGTTAGCCAGAGCTCTTAATTTCTCATCGTCAGCGGAGAAAAATCTACCTTTGTTCAGCTGATCAAACTCGTGTTGTGTCTCATTGAAAACAGCAAGAAGAGATTCATCATCTGCGTCTCTCATGAACTGTTCGATCTCCGCTTCTCTAGATAATTCATATCTGAAAGCACGTCTTGTTTCTCCTGCTGATCTCTTTCTTGTATACACTCGTATGTCCCAATTGGTTTGTAAATATCTGCGATTATACATTTTCTGCCTTTAAAATAAAATAAAGTTCCTACTTATAGGGTATCAATTCTATTTGTTTATTCGATTGTACATGCAGGCAGACGAGACTTTGTCCTGCCATTTATCACCCGCCCTGTGAAATGGATTCTTCCGAGCGAACACCTGTGCGTGTCAAGATCACGGATGTAGATGTCACACGTCACAAAGTTCTTAACCGTGCTAAATCGTGTAATAATTGCACGGTTATCAGTGTGTAATAGGTGTAAGTGTTATAGAATATGCCTTAGAACATTCACCGAAAGACCAGATTTGAGGTATTGAATTCCAGCTATCTCAAAAGTGTATCGGTCAATGGACTCTTAGCAGAAGAATAGCCTGAGTCGGGTGATGTAGACACTTGCTTTGGGAGCTATCTTAGTTGATTTGGCAGTGCACTGATAGATGGTGAGGCTGGATGGATGTGAAATGATCAAAAATAACTCGCAGAAAATTGCCGTTATTAATCCATATCGACCGGAAAGAGACCATTTATTCAACAACAATCTGTATTATTTCCTGAATTTCGAGTAATCAGCATAAGCTGGGGGGGATTTGTACTGTTGCTTATTCGCTGTAGCAGACCCCATGAGGCGGAACAGATTTGTTCTCTAGTCGACATAATTACGTTACACATTATTCTCGCCTTAACACGTTATATCATCTCTTCTTAAACCCCAAGTCTGTCAGTGTTCGGCGGTTGGCCAGACATTTATTTCTAACGCTCACAATTTCCTTCTGATAGTTTCACCGATCTACTTTACCATCTCTGTTCGCTTTATTCGTGCATCTCATTCCGTCATATCCAACACAGGGGTCAAGTGCCAGCCTCGTGCCGATGACCACTCGAAACACTAGAGCATCACTCGTGGTCCCTGGATGTCATTAATTATAATGCCGTCCGAGTATTGGACACTGAGACATATGACTGATAACTTCTCTTCATGGGAACTTTAAACCCGTTTTTTCTGGGCATTCTTGCATTTATGTACATGTGCCATGTTTATGGAACGTTGAAACGTTTACCCCATCAAACCCCTCGGTGGGTATGGATTCGTATGCATACTTCATCTGTATCTGATAGGATTCTGTTCCGCCCTCTGTGTATGTCATTTTACATTTATATTACTAATATATTTACGTTTATCGTCATGGTTGGAAATTTACCGCACGACGTCGGGCAATACAGGTTAGTTTTTCTGGTTATTTTATTTGCATTTAACTCGTTTACTCCATGTTGAGACGTTTACTCTATCAGGCGCAATCGATATTCATCCATTAACATCAGACGAGTTACCTATTTGAACTGATTTGTCATCACAGCTCCTAGCTAGCGTATTTAATTCCTCTTAAGCCGGTGATGGGGACCGTGAGAGTAATTCATCGTTTCCACATAAAAAAGCGCAAATCGCAATAAATGCTCGGCTTAGATACCAACGCAGCGTCCTAGAATACTCCGGATTCTAGCCTGAATGTGAAGTGCGCACATAAGCTTTCCTGTGAAGTCATATGGTTGCTATTTGTTCGCCAGACGTCAACTTTTCCCACCTCTTACATATCTCATCAATTGATTACTCTTTATTATGTTCCATCCACCACTGTAGATTTTAGCCTCCTATTAGTCGACACACTGGGGGCTTCGTTGGAGGCAATGACGTATTGTGTCCACAGGAACTGCATGGCGACACTGTGTTGTTTACCCTTTAGCTTACTGTCACCAATCACGCCCCGCAATTGTATATCCACGCATGGCACTCTATGTTATGGATCGTGTCCTTGTACCATTTACACAGTAGTAGTGTAAATATACATTGCCCATGTGGCTAGGATATTCCTGGATTTTATCCGCTAGAGACGGCAATGTGACTCGCCGTTATTATTTCAAGGCAATGCCAATATTATTCTAGTCTGTATTTTATACCGAGATAGCAAACGACTGCTGAAAGAGCAGCCGTAACCTGAGCTGAAATGAACGTCATAGCGGGGATGGATATTGGATATTGCTGCATCGCAGAAGCATTCATAACAAGGAAGGTTTCTTTATTCTTTCGCGGTCCAGTTAGGGATCACCAACGTGTGTGTGTGGCTGCCTGGAAACCGAGTCTGAAATCAAAGTTGTACAAATATTTGCATCGAACATTATATAACAATTAACGTCAATATCTGAACGTTACAAGAAACTCTCGAAAGACGCAGATTTCTATTGTGAAATGAACTGAAAACCATAAATAATCAATGAATGTTACTTCGCTATATACATCGGCGCAATACGGATTGAAGCCACGTTCATTAGTCGATGTCTGAGTCGAACCACGTTCTCATTGTCAATATAGGAACAAGTCGCCATCGAATACAAGCGTCTAGTCCGTCATCCATAATTCAACCGTCGACCATTAAAGAATATCCGCGTCCATAATCCAAAGATCTATTCCATATTCCATATAACCAAATTCCAGCACCAAATTCAAAAAGACAATCATAGTGTACATAAACATAGGCTAGTTTCTTGCAAGAGAGAAGCGGGCAACAGTTTTTAATGATGCCGACAAAACATCATGATGTTGCAAAAATATAAAATCCGTATCGCTGATCAGTATTCTTAATCCACAATAATCGTTGCAAAGTCGTCATCTAGAGAATGATGTATCTCAGTCACGCTTTGAATGTGACTGTTCATATGGGCACCTTGAAGTATCTTGAAGTACACTTGATATCACTTGAAAACCTGACTTGCGTAAATTTGAAAACAGAACCTAGCATTGGGTTATCGGTGGTGGGAGGGGGGGGGGGGGGGTAACCGGAGCTATAATAACAATAATTCCCTACCAATGGATGTTCCTCCCTTTAGAGCAGTTATCTGCGTTAACCGTATCTAAACCCGCTTAAGCTTGTGCCAGGGGCCGTGTGGATATTTCATAGCCGCCACATGAACATCAGCTGCAATAAAAGCGTGGCTAAGATACTAAGGCTATGTCCGAAAATCCACCGTATTCTCGGATCTGAATGTGTGATGTCGAGGGAAGTTTTTGCGTTAGAGTCATATGGTTGCTTTTTAGTCGCCAGATGTCGTCTTTTCCCACCTCTTGCATATCGCTCGAATTTAACCCTATCAGGGCTTGGGGGGGGGGGGGGGCATTACAGTTACCCCTAACAAAATTTCTATCATATCTCCGGAACGACAAAAAAAATGAGAGCTGGCATATTGGGGCGATTTTAAGCCTATTTGCATAACACTACGAGCAGAGGATCGTCGGTAAATTCAAACTGGCGACCATGTGGGATAGCAGAAAAGTGATGTTTTCTGCGTTGTTTTGTTCAAAATTCCTGTTTTTCTGCGTAGAAAAGTGGGCAAAAGCTTTTTTCACATCAGATTCTTATAAGTTATTTTCTAATTTACCATGCCGATTTTGCAAAGAAAACGCGTAAATAAAAATGAAAAACCTGACTGACAAAATCGTCCAGAAACTATACATTTTCTAAAAAAAAAGTCACTGTGACGTCATCATGTCCGCCATCTCCGTTTTTTCACATTTTCTAAACACAGGTGTGGCGAAAATATATATAGGGTGCCCTTTCCGCCCTACCCAGGCTGCGGTACACTCAAATCTCTCAGGCCTCAAATTGCTCAGGCCTCGAATCGCTCACGCCAGATTGATTAACTTTGTTATTTTTCTACCCCCGACATTTTGTGTTCAGACAATAACATCAGGACTACTTTTCCCAATTTCGTTGATCATCTAAGGAATCTAGGGGAATCAGTCGCATCTGTATATATTTCTCTTCCACAGAGACAGTAATATGACCTAGCAGATTTTAAAAGAAATGACCTTCTGAAATGTGAATGATGGAAGTTCTCCGTATACCGCACAATTTTGTTTTAGGCTGCACGATCTGAAAAAAAAACCATAATATATTTCTTTGCTAAATTTCTTAACATGTTATCTCTGGACAGCAAACTTAGAATGACTATACTGATTCTTTCTATATTTCCATATTTTATATTATGTGTCCTTCCAGATTTCTTCGTCCATATGGCTACAGATGAGAAAACCTGGGGCCAACCTCAAAACTTTGCTTCCAGGCAATAATATTGGAAGACTGAAGGGATTTTTTGAAATTTGATACAATATAATATGTATGCATGTACCCGTCCACATATAGATTCCGTTCATTTCCATGATAACAGTATGAATCACTGGTCTCCGCCAAGGAATCCAAACAGTACAGTATTGTTTCTTTTCTCGATCTTTCTAAGGCCTTTGACACTGTCAACCACGATATTCTTCTTCATAAGCTTCATCATTATGGATTCCAGGGCGTGAGTAACCACTGGCTCAAGAGTTACTTATCTGAACGCTACCAGTCGGTCAACTTCAATGGCACGGCATCTGATTTGAACTTAGTTACCTGTGGTGTTCCACAGGGATCCGTCCTTGGTCCTATATTATTCCTGATTTACATCAACGATCTCAATGTGGTTTCTCAACTTCTTAAAATAATTATGTTTGCTGATGACACCAGTGCTGTATATTCCCATGCAGATCCGACTACCCTATTTCAAACTATGTCAAACGAACTCTACTTAATGTACAATTGGTTTTCTTGTAATATGCTATCCTTAAATATAACGAAAACTAGATTTATGTTAATAAAACCAAATAATAGGGCTCATATGTCATTTCTACCGCAATTATATATCATGGGCCAAGACATTGAACAGGTTAAATATTTTAAGTTCCTTGGCATTTACTTCAATGAAAAACTGAATTGGTCCACTCATATTAACGAAGTATGTAAAAAAATATCCAGAAATATAGGAGTAATCCATGTTATAAAAAACTGTCTTAACATGAAAACTTTACGTATCTTGTACCAGTCTTTAATCTATCCATATCTACAATATTGTAACCTGATATGGGGAAATACGTATCACAGTCACCTTTTGCCGTTAATTAGACTGCAAAAAAGAGCAATAAGAGTTATTTCTTTAAGCAACAAATATGATCATACAGCTCCTTTGTTTGCAAAACTGAAACTGCTGACCCTAAACGACATTAATTCTGACCTTACTCTACGCCTTGCCCACAAATTTCTCTACCACCCTTTCCTTTTACCGTTTGAATTCCGATCCTACTTCACGAGATTGAAAGAAATACACCAATACCACACTCGTGGCCATGATCTTGACCTATATAGACCCTTTTATCGTACTGACCTTAGTCTGTACACTCCTAAAATAAAGGGGCCAAACGAGTGGAATAAATTACCCTCGGAACTGAAACAATGCAAATCTATTTCTCTTTTTAAATCTAAGATACAAACATATTTATTGCAAAATACCGCTAATTAATATATTTTATTTGCAAAGCTGAGCAATTGCATCATACCTGTTGATTATTCACCCGAAATATAAACTTTGTGCTCTTTTATTCCATACCTCCACTATCATGTTAGACATTCTTTAATAGAAGCTGTCTTTTCTTTTATTATATCTTGATTTTGTAATTAATCCGGGATAATTCAAACTCTTCGGGGTTTATCTCCCGCCAATCTATATGTTCTCTAATCTGTATATATTACTGTACTTGTATTCCCTTTCTGTATATGACTGTTTAATTTGATTTCTTTTGATTGGTGAATAAACAAACAAACAAACAAACAAACATTACGGATTTTTTTCAAGTTAGTTTTTTTATATCTTTTATCTTGGGATTGTATTCCGCCGATACTTTCCACAGGTGTGAAAGCTCCACCAGCGAACGAATAGAATTTCTTTTTCTGACTGCAAAAATTAGGACGGCGTAACGCATTCTATCCAAATTTGGTGTGTGTATGTAACGTCAGATATAATGTAAGTTGACGATTTGTGTCGCATTTACATATGCCCACACGGGGCGCCACCTTGGCCAACTAAAAATTCAGATTTCATGACAAAACAATGGCATGGCAGAACGTCGTATCCTCTTTTAGTTCTGCTTTAGCACGGGGGATGAATGGGTGAAAGAGCCCCGGTCGACGTAAAGCCCGGCGCACACGAGAGCTATCAGCTGAGGTAACGACCTCAATTGCCTGTCAGCTCAGGGGCTATCTCTCGTGTGGTTTCAGCGCACACGGTGAGCAAAAGTTTCACGAAATTGATTTCAGTTCCCGCATAACGTCTACTTCAAAACCATTTTTAAGAGTTGTGCTTATGAATCGCGTAAAAATAAGATGGGATTCATTGGCCGGTCCAATAAAACTGCTGAGCTGTTGGCTTGCGTTCGCCGCACACGCTGAGGATTCGGCCTCGCGAGGAGAAATTATCAAACAAGTTTGATATTTTTCTCCCGGCCTCGCGAGGCCAAAAACTCACCAAAATCTGCCCGCACACGAGAGCTAGCCCCTGAGCTGACAGGCAATGAGGCCGTTAGCTCAGCTGATAGCTCTCGTGTGCGCTGGGCTTAAGCAGAAAATATCCACAGGTCAGTAGTGCGCATGAATAAACCTGGTAAAGGTGATGAGCTCTTAAACATTCTTCCTGGACGTGATATTAATAAGTAATGCACACCAATGCAATTAGCCAGCGCTCAAGCTACCGATGGGAAGCAAAGAAAATGATTCCCTGTTCCGCGTAGATGAGCTGCTATTTGGATACGCGGTAGATTTCATGAGATTGCATTTAGGTGTCACGTCTTGTATGTTAAATACACTAGGGAGAAGATCACGACGAGCGGGATATTCAAAAGAAACACATATCCAAACGCGATGTGTACATTAGACACAACAGGAGAACGTTTAATTCTTTTCGTTAGCACCGCGACCTCCAATAATAGGAAATTTAGATGGCTTGTCGTCTTTTAGTTCAGGCAAAACTTGTTTTTCGAAAACACACACACTGGAAATTGTAGCCCCTTCTTATGGGAAAATATAATATGACGGAGCAAATAACTGGGGTGGACACATGAACTAGCGGAGGGTTATTTCAACCTAATGTTAAGCTAAATATAAGCGGTGCATTATTTCAGCCTATGTTAAGGATGTCCGCTGGTGGCGAATAAAGTAATTCACTTCTTGAATAATGTGTGTTGTCGCATTCACAATTGAGTAAGTTCAGGAAAAATACAGAGTAAAACATAGGTTCGTGTGCATTTTTCAACTTCAAGTAATATTAAGTGGATTGACTCATGCTCCAATCCATAACCCAGAAAATATAGGGAATAGTTCTAGCTTGAAGCAAATTCTTGAAAAGAAAATCATATAAATAATATTCAACTTTTTCTTATACTTTAACTGTTTGAAGATAATCACAACATCCATCAAAGTTTATTAAAGATTAAAGATTTATTAAAGATTTGTTATTGCTGCACAAGAAGGCTTTTAGGGAAACTCCCTACCCTTTAACCCAGGAAAGGGAGATATCCTACTTGAAAAAAGGTAATAACACTGAAAATGACCCTTATCTGGCCTGGGCTTATTGGGACGTATCCTGGCCTGGGAGGTGGGGGGGGGGCCCTAATTATTTTTCTTACCCCTTGAGCTAGGGAGCTGAAACTTACCACACCATACCTCTGAGTCAAGATCTAAGAAATATGACAAAAACATCACTTTTCTGGTTCTCCACGTGGCCGCCATCTTGAATTCAACCATGATCCTCTGCTCGTGGGGTTATCCAAATAGGCTCGAAATGACCCCAGTATGATAAACTATGAAGTCAAGGAGTTTCAGCTGTCCATTTTCTGTCGTTCCGGAGATAGTGCAGAGAGATTGGTAGGGGATGTCATTTTGACCAGGCTCAACCCTACCTGGCCTGGGGGGGGTTACTCCCCCCACCCCTCTCACTGTCGGTTTTTTTGCTCCTATCTCCGGAACGACAAAACATTGAGAGCTGAAACTTCATGGCTTTTTAGCTTGTCATATTGGGGTCATTTTGAGCCTATTTGCATAACCCTCTGAGCAGAGGATTATGGGTAAATTCAAAATGGCGGCCATGTGGGGTACCAGAAAAGTGATGTTTTCGCCATATTTCTTCAAAATGTTTGCTTTTCTGTATGGAAAAGTGTGTAAAATCTATTTTATTTCATATCAGATTATTATTTACTAATTTATGGTGCAGTTTTTGCGAAGAAAAATAGAAACAAAAAAATCGAAAATTCTGACCAAAAAATGTTCCAAAAATGACGTCACAGTGACGTCATCAAGGCAGTCATCTTGGATTTTTTTTCACATTTTCTTGTAGAGCTTGACCCAGTGATATAGTGTGGTAAGTTTCAGCCATTTAGCCTTAGCGATAGCGAAAATATATATGGGGACACTTTCCGCTCCCCCCCCCCC
>JAVTVY010053496.1:0-27807 GCA_036873755.1 Hanleya hanleyi
CAATTGCCCTAAAGCGTGAAGTCCGCTTCATCTCCATTTTCGAGAGTAGTAACCAAAGGTGATTTAAAGTCTGTGGCTCGTCACTGCGCATGCGCGAGAAAGTGGTGTGCGCAGAAATGAGGAGGTCATGAGGTGTGCGCAGGCGTGTTCTGCGCAAGTGTATGACGTCACTTCCGGTCTGGATGAATCAGGCGTGATCTTGGGGGCATGGATTCCTCCGCGGTGATGCGGTCTGCCTCCGAAAGTAGTCCCCAAACCGTTGGTTTTCGTGAGACTGTTCGGCAATCTGTAGAGACCGCTAATGGACCGATTGGGTCGAGTGAGGTATCAATGTAAAGCATACGTGAAGGAGTATCCAACGGGCTGGATACGTGAGGTGGAACTGACGTCATTCTGCGCATGCGCAGTAGAGAAAGTGTATGAAAATAGACGTTTTGGGGTCGAGGTGGGCCACTAATGGTCCGATGGAGTCGAGTGAGGTATCAATATGAAGCAGTCGTAAGGGAGCATCCACCTGGGCTAGTGTATCGTTCGTTTTCAACATTCTGCGCATGCGCAGACAGGGAATTGTAGGAAAAGGGTACGGAAATAGACATTTTGGGGTTTAGGTGGGCCACTACTTGGCCGATTGGATCGAGTGAGGTATCAATGTAAAGCAGTCCTGAGGGAGTATCCAACGGGCCGGATGTGACGTGAAACTGACGTCATTCTGCGCATGCGCAGTAGAGAAAGTGTATGGAAATAGACGTTCTGGGATCGAGGTGGGCCACTAATGGGCCGATGGAGTCGTATGATGCAGTGTGAAGCATTCGTAAAGGAGCATCCACCTGGACTAGTGTGTCGTTCGTTGTCAACATTGTGCGCATGCGCAGACAGGGAATTGTGTGAAAAGGGTATGGAAATAGACGTGTTGGGGTCTAGGTGGGCCACTAATGGACCCATGGAGTCGAGTGAGGTATCAATGTGAAGCATTCGTGAAGGAGCATCGGCCTGGACTAATGTGTCATTCGTGTTCGACGTTCTGCGCATGCGCAGACAGGGAATTGTGGGAAAAGCCTATGGAAATAGACGTGTTGAGGTCCAGGTGGGCCACTAGTGGGCCGATTGGATCGAATGAGGTATCCATGTGAAGCCTATGTGAGGGGTCATCTGCCTGGACTAGTGTGTCGTTCGTGTTCAACATTCTGCTGTGCAGGTTACGTGGTTTGGTGGGTGGTGTGTGACGTCACTTTCGGTTTTCAGAATGACCTCCGAACACAGAAGAGTTCTAATTTTTTCCTTAGACGTATGGAATGCATGTACTAGAACATCCGGGACCACTTCAACATCCGGGAGCTTTTCAACATCCAGGACCTCTTCCACATCCGGGTTTTCCCCGGCCCCGGCCCGCCCCGGGCCGCAGCGCGCGCGCGCGCGGGTTATCCGGCCGCACGTGCGCGAGCGCGCGCGTCATCACCGGCAGTGCGCTGATGAATGTCGGGTCAAAGGTCACATCCAGGTCAAAAGGTTAAAGGTCTCCCTTTCGGTAAGGTTCGGCAACAATGTTGCGGCATCGATATACAGAGCTTGAACACAAAAAGGGGATTGTAAATTAACCTGAGAAGGATGGGCAGTTCCATTTGGACCAATCAGCGGTCGAGAAAAAGAGCCAATGAGCGATCGATAAAAGAACCAATGGACGGGTACTAGAATTTCGCTCACGTCTGCGCCTACACACGGGTACTAGGATGTTTTCGCCTACATCCGGGTACTTGTACATCCGGGTAATGTTTTCTGGACATGGATGGGTTACCTTTGGCCCCATCCTAGGCCACTGATTGGCTAATACGGTGTTCAAGGCCAGTTTGACCGAATCCCCACATGTCTGTTATAGCCTTCATGCATTATGCTCATATAGAAAACACACAAGACAGGCTTTTTAGGTGAGATCTCATTTTGTTTTTTATTCAGTAACAACAACAACCTGAGAACAACCACGTGAAAACTGAAGCCCAGAACAGGGGACTTGTACATTGAAAGAACTGAAGCCCAGAACAGGGGGCTTGTAAACTTAAGCCCAGAACAGGGGGCTTGTACATTGAAAGAACTTAAGCCCAGAACGGGGCTTGTACATTGTAATGATGGGCGGCCCAGCAATATACGAATACATCGCGGTCCTCGGCCTTAGGGTACTCGTCAAACATCTGTACGATGGTAGATAAGGTTCGGCGCCGGCATCGATGGTACAGGTAGAACAAGCAATATTGTCCTCACACGTTACTGGTCAGGCTTTGCAACGTTTGACTGTTCCAACACCACGTCTCTGTGCCTTGATCCATGAAGTCTGTTAAATCGGGATGGAGGGGTGGCAGGCCGTACGGGTCAAAGTATTCGCCCTGCTGTTCTGTCAAGTACACGGCCACCCAATGTTCACTGGGCCGATCCATCGGGTCCGTGTTGAGAACGTAAGCAGCAGGATACATACGGTCTAATGGGAACACATCTCAGGCGAACACCCCTTGAAAGACCATACGTGTCCCTGGGTCATTCTCCAGCACGGTGGTTATCTGGTCTGTATCCATGTTAGGTAGCAAAGTCACACAGGACGTTGCGCGCCTTGTCCACTTGAATGATGTTGTCAAACTCGGCGTAGCAGATCACATTGACGGTGGTCCCGAGGGCTCGTGCAAAGTGGATTTCCAACTGTAAATTGCCTTGCTTGGCTAGGGCCAGCTGATGGTCGTTCTCTAAGGTGGGGGTCAGATCGAAACAGAACAACGTGTATCCGTTCGCGTAGTCCTCCCGACTGATCATATTCCCTTCGTCCTGGTTGATTTGACTGGTGGCTGTAAACAGGCTCTGATAGGCTCGAATGAAATTCCTGCGCCCAAAGTTCGGTGTTAAGGCCGTGGCTGGGACCTGTTGTCCGTCCACATGCAGGGCCACAAAATTGATGCCGAAATGTTTAACGTCAAACGGGTTCTCTGGGTAGGCTCCGCTGAAACTGGTATTTTCCACAGGCCAGGATCAATCGCTTGGGTAGTTCCCCCAGGAACAGGTTTTCTTTGTTGGCGGTCATATTTCCAGCAGGCACAGAGAACACTTTGGTTTGTACACGTCGGATAGGGTACTGGGCTGGTTTTGTTTCTAGGGCTTTCATGTGTCCCAATTGAACGGCTGGATTCGGTTTCACTTTTCGCACATACAGGAATGCGTCTTGGATGACAATCTTATAGTCAGCTGCATGACCGTTTACGTTAGTGGCCATCAAGGCGAAAGTCGGAGGCGCCCATATCAGTCGGATTTTGATGGGGATCTTGTTCAAGAGGTACCGGTCTTGCATGAAAATGTCTGCGTGTAGTCGACCCATGAGATCCAACGAGGCGCCGTTCGCAGTGAAAGCCTTCCGTTTGTTATATCCTTCATTGTCCACCGTGTCCATGTGCTCGGCTGTGTCTTGGTAGAATAAAACGGCTGTCAGCTGAGATTCTTTAGCCTCTCGTCCATACGACAACAGTGTCTCGATGTAGGCTCGATAGGGGTACGTGTTGGTCGAGTCACTGATGAGTTTGTCGCTGAGAAAAATATCCACCTGTTCGAACATCGAGTGCAGCCAGAGATTCGTCGGACCCACCGTTGCAGCTTGGATGATTCTGGAGCCATCCCCATTGACGACCTTGGCTTTCACATACAAGTATGTATGGGCTAAATCCACATAGGCCGTATCCGCATTACTGATGGTGAACTCGATGGGCCCTATTTTGTTGATGCTGGAGAGCGGGAGATGCTCCACCCATAGTGCTTGTTCGGCACTGGTTTGTGTGGGCGGGGCGGTCCACAAATCAAATTCACTGTTGGTGGAGGGGCAGGACTCTGCGTGGATCTAGGACATGTTTAAGAAAAGATATCCTGGGTCTTCGATGTGCGTCGTCGCTGGGTCGGACGTCGACTGGTGTGTGGTCTCGGTGGTGCAGGTCTTTTATTCCCTACGGTGCGTTGTGCTTTGGCCCCCAAGACGCCTCGCGCTTCTTTGGCCCGCCGTGTCAAGGCTTCTTTGGGTGCCGTACCCCCCAAGACATCACTGGCCACTTGCAGTCCACTGCGTACCGCTTGTTTGCCGATTGCTTTCACCCCACGCGTCACCAAGGGCAGGAACGTTTTGACGATGCTCCCGAGTATGTTCCCCAGCCCATGTCTTCGTTGCATGCGTGCACCACTAAAGACGGGAAGGCCACCCCCGGCCTGTTGGGCATAATAGTCCATATAGCTGCGTGCATCGCACTCGTAACGTACCTTCATTATACAAAGTGGGGCATGTGCTTGTCGAAAATGAAGTGTCAGCACCACTTTTCCTCGTTCGAATGCCATCGGTCGTCCCGTGTCATCTCTTATATCCACCGTGATAGTGTTGATGTCGGTTTGTCGTACGGGTAGGTAGAGCATGTGGGTGAAACTGTGGGTGACTTGATCTCCATACGTCTTTTGAAGGTACACTCTTCAGGACTTCGTCTTCCTCCCACTGTGGGGCTGTGGGTGGTACCCCTGGTAATGGCGGCTGTTGGAGCGGTGCTGAGGTCGGCGGTGTGTCGCGTGGTGGTGGTGGTGGTGGTGGTGGTGGTGCTGGGGTAGAGAGGATTTTGTATTGGTCCATGAACGTCATGTACCGTTGAAGCGTCTCATTGTACCGTTGTACTTTCTCACTGTCGCTTAACCCCCGTCTCTGTAAGATATGTTGCATCTCTTCATCGAGGGTGTTTATGGTCTTCACCGTAGGTGGGACAGGGTAGGGCGATTGGAGGTTTTGAAGGAACCGTGGTTCGACGAGGACCATTTTTTTCGTGTGGTTCATTGTCGGCCGAAGAGTCCACCCAATACTGGACCCAACACGGAAGCGGCCAACGGTGCTAAGATGGCCCCGAGAAAGCCGCCTTTCTGTAACACCTTTTTCTTTTGTGTTTGAGAGACTCGCTTCTGGACTAGGGTTCGGAGACCTGTCTTATGCTTGGTCAACTTGGTCTTCTGAGCCAGAGTCAGTGGTACGTTGCCTTTTAACAGGTTGTACCCGATCTCACACAGACAGCGTACAAGGTCAGGGTCCGCACCGCGTATAACGGTTCGGACCAACTCGGGTGGGGCCGTCTTCAATACACGGAGCGTCGGAGCGTGCTTCCGTACTCGCGCAGACATCATGTACAACTAATGCTAGAACTCACAACTCTGCTCTTTTTATCTACCTCAGAGAACAGAGACAAAGTCAACCATGCTGTGGTATTAATTCTTTTTATTATCCCCATCATCAAACACACACTCCAGCTGAGGGAGCCACTGTGGGTGTGTTTACATTATTTTTGCATGTACACGTGGTGGGTCTCTCCGGGAAAGATGCCGGTCCGTAGTCAAAGGTGGTCGGGGGTGGCTTGCTTGAGGTCGAAGAGCATATACCCGTGCTGAGGGGTTGTGGCATCTTTAAAGGCCTCCAACGCAAACGGTGTGCGGCCGGGATACATCTGTCTCGCCAGGTGCAGCAGTTGAGTGGTATCTCTCGGGTTTTTGAAGACCACCAGGTAGTGGGCATTTAAGCTGATGTTGCGATGTTCTTTGTTTTTACTGAACAGATTCTGCACAATGTAGATGATGCTGAGCCGTCGATGATGGCTGCCTTTGGTAAAGAGTTGGGTGATCCGCGCATCTGTCTCCGCCATGAGATCATCCAGAACCACCAAGATGTCCGGTTCCAAATTGGCCAGGTTAGGTAGGCCTTCCACGAACGTGATATGGGGCATTGCTGCATACGCTGTCACCGATGCGATCGTTGACTTGAGCTCAGTAAACACTAAATGTGACGGTGCGTTAAATAATAAAACATGGTGTTTTGATATTTCAATTTGTTTTGCTATGAACATACTAAACATACCCAGGGCGGCTCACCCAGCCTGGGTATGATGTAACATTGGGGATAATAAACTGTATAAAAATTGCTGAACTTGTTGTTATTCACGACAACCGCTTTCCGCTATACTTGGAGGGAGGGAGGGGGAGAATTTGGCTTACTGTCACACTCAAGTTTGTTTCACTCATATGGTGACAGTCAGTTTGGTTGGTGGAAACCCGCGCGCGCTGCGGCCGGGCCGGGCCGGGGCCGGGGAAAACCCGGATGTAGAAGAGGTCCCGGATGTTGAAAAGCTCCCGGATGGTGAAGATGTCCCGGATGTTCTAGTACATGCATTCCATACGTCTAAGGAAAAAATTAGAACTCATCTGTGTTCGGAGGTGATTCTGAAAAGCGGAAGTGACATCACACACCACCCACCAAACCACGTGACCTGCCCAACAGAATGTTGAACACGAACGACACACTAGTCCAGGCGGATGCCCCCTCACATAGGCTTCACATGGATACCTCACTCGATCCAATCGGCCCACTAGTGGCCCACCTCGACCTCAACACGTCTATTTCCATAATTCCCTGTCTGCGCATGCGCAGAACGTCGAACACGAACGACACACTAGTCCAGGCCGATGCTCCTTCACGAATGCTTCACATTGATACCTCACAAGACTCCATCGGACCATTAGTGGCCCACCTAGACCCCAACACGTCTATTTCCATACCTTTTTCCCACAATTCCCTGTCTGCGCATGCGCAGAATATTGGCAACGAACGACACACTAGTGCAGGTGGATGCTCCATCACGAATGCTTCACACTGATACCTCCTACGACTCCATCGGTCCATTAGTGGCCCACCTCGATCCCAGAACGTCTATTTCCATAAACTTTCTCTACTGCGCATGCGCAGAATGACGTCAGTTCCACGTCACACCCGGCTCGTTGGATACTCCCTCACGACTGCTTTACATCGATACCTCACTCGATCCAATCGGCGTAGTAGTGGCCCACCTAAACCCCAAAATGTCTATTTCCATACCCTTTTCCCACAATTCCCTGTCTGCGCATGCGCAGAATGTTGAACACGAACGATACACTAGCCCAGGTGGATGCTCTCTCACGACTGCTTCATATTGATACCTCACTCGCCTCCATCGGACCATTAGTGGCCCACCTCGAACCCAAAACGTCTATTTCCATACACTATCTCTACTGCGCATGCGCAGAATGACGTCAGCCCGTTGGATACTCCCTCATGTATGCTTTAAATTGATACCTCACTCGACCCAATCGGTCCATTAGCGATCTCTACAGATTGCCGAACAGTCTCACGAAAACCCACGGCTACTTTCGGTCCGCGGAGGCAGACCGCATCACCGCCAGACCGCATCACCGCGGAGGAATCCATGCCCCCAAGATCACGCCCGATTCATCCAGACTTGCGCAGAACACACCTGCGCACACCTCCTCATGACCTCCTCATTTCTGCGCACACCACTTTCTCGCGCATGCCACAGATTTTAAATCACCTCTGGTTACTACTTTCGAGGATCAGAGAAATCTGTTTTCGAAGAGAAAAGAGCCAAACGTGAGCAACACATACTTCAATGATTTGCAGTCGCAGATGCATTGTAAGATCGCTGCCTTCAGATTACTTGGTCATCTCCGGGAATGTCCAAGAATCTTTGCGAATGTTCGCACTGGGCAATCATGCCTGGGGTGGACGTTTGGGAGTACGGGCGGACCATTCTCCGTGCAAATGGGCAGTGATTGGGTATCATATTGAAGCGCTCGTGGTGTAGAGTCCGGCTACTGTGGTTTTAGTGGAAGAGCTGTCAATCTGCGAATGCGCAACGTTGGAGTAATATAGAAAAGGGCATTCCAGTGGCTGTTGGGGATATAGGTGACTCATTCGTGGTCCAAATGGGTGTGGGATCTCATTTTAAAGCGCTCGTGAGGTGAGGTCAGATTGGGTGGAATTTTAGGGGCAAGTGTCGTCAATACGCACATGAGCAGTCATAGAGTAGTAAAAAAAGGGCATTTGTGTGGACGTTTTGGTGTAGAAGAGGACTATCTCTGATACGAATCGGCCGTGTAGAGTATCGTCTTAAAGCTCACCTGGAGAGTATGTGGACCAACCCCCGTGGTGGTAGCTGTTTTGGTGGTGCTGGCGATGCTGATTGCCCGTCTTTAGGCCCTAACGCTGGGAAGTAAGGTCTCCTGTTTCTGCTACACTCAGTTCCTTACGTCTTAAAGCCATGACGTATTCAGATGAGAGAACAACAAGAATGATTGCGTGCCATATATTTTCTTCTCCCTTTCATCACAAACACGCATGCGTGGGTGGCCCCAGTGGGTATGTTCACATAATAATCTTCGGCATTGTTTTCTTTTGTCCTAAGCGTCGTCGGATAGTTTAGGATACTGTGACTACCACATGTCCTGGAACAGCTGTTTGCGCATTTTGACGAAATGGCCTCGATAGGCATGAAAACTGGCGTTTATTTAACCATACATAAACAAACTGTTTAGTTAACCCTAAACAACTGGAGGTGTTTATCCGTATCACTTGCACTTGCACGTTGGTTGATTTCAGCACTTTGTATCTTTGCTTGAAGAAAAGTCTAATCAAAGCATAAATCAATTCTTTAGTATATGTTTTGCATTGCAAGAGAAATAATTGTATTATTATTAAAAGATTTTACCAACATATCTGCACCAGCTGCTTACGATTACCATCTATATAAATGAATATTCAAAAAGCATATTTTTTTTAAGAATATACCAATTTATATGCTGACTGTCTAAAATTCTATAAATACATTAACATATGTACTCAATAGGTCAACTTTTTACAGGAGATAATCACTCAAGTAATAAAATTCATCCACCAATCTCAAATGTTTCAGATATTTTAAAATTACTGAACGAATACACTGTCCACTGTGTATAACTTTGTCAATTAGAAACATACCTCTCTGTGATATTCACCATTTAAAATACAATATTTTCAATAAAAATGTACTCTTGTCTTGATGAAATATTTTGCCACTTGAATCATTCGATCTCAGATTTAAATTCAATCAGCAACCATAATGCTTCAATGTCAGTTGTCAGTCAAAACAACCAATGCAAATACCTTGAATGCCAATAGATGTACTCGATCCAATTTTTAACTACTTAACCATTTGATCATCACCTATTGTAATCAAATTTTAGCAACCATAATGCCTCTTAAGATTCAGTTGCCAATTGAAACAACATCAACAAACCAATCCAAATACTTTGAATACTAATACATAAACTTTCGTAAATCTTTTTTACCCAATTAATCAGTCAGCAACCATAATGCTTCAATAGATACGGTTGTCAGTCAAAACAGACGACCAACAATGCAAATAGCAAATACCCTGAATACCAATAAATGTCAAATTTTTAACCACTTAAATTTGTTCATCACCTATTGTAATCCAATCAAGTCAACAACCATAATGCTTCCTAAGGTTCAGTTGCCCGTCAAAACAACAACATCAAACCAATGCAAATACTTCGAATAGCAGTACATTTCACAAGTATTATAGCAGTACATTTCACAAGTATTATAGCAGTACATTTCACAAGTATTATAGCAGTACATTTACACAAGTATTATAGCAGTACATTTACACAAGTATTATAGCAGTACATTTCACAAGTATTATAGCAGTACATTTACACAAGTATTATAGCAGTACATTTACACAAGTATTATAGCAGTACATTGCACAAGTATTATAGCAGTACATTTACACAAGTATTATAGCAGTACATTTACACAAGTATTATAGCAGTACATTGCACAAGTATTATAGCAGTACATTTACACAAGTATTATAGCAGTACATTTACACAAGTATTATAGCAGTACATTTACACAAGTATTATAGCAGTACATTGCACAAGTATTATAGCAGTACATTTACACAAGTATTATAGCAGTACATTTCACAAGTATTTCGAGTTAAGATATTCATAACATTACCATTTCAACCTACCCTCCCTTCCACACACAATATTTAACCTATCATACATACATACATAGACAAAAATCCCACAGTTTTTTTACAACAGTTACCTCAAACCGTTCTCCCCTCCCCAACATCTACCCACACCCAGATTGCATACATAATAATATGCTTGACTGTCCGCTGATCATTTGATCTTGTAATCAAATTCAGCACACCTTCTGATATATATACCAATCAGAAGCGAACCACATCAATAAAACAGATTTTTCACAACAGTTTATCTTTTCTATGTATATTAATCTGCCCAACAAAGAATGCAATGACAATTTGCCTTCTACTTTGTCAAATAAGCTGTTCTCTAGTATTAAAAAATAATAGTAAGAATTAAAGGTGAAAAAGTCATTCACATGGCTGTGAGACAATTAAGGCAAAATAACTTGAGTTATATCCCTTGGCTTGAAAAAAGATGACTGACAGTTATACCATATATGCTGATGGGATAAAAACTTAAAAGACAAGAAGTAAAATGGGTTTTCCTATCCGTCGCAGTCTAATTAAATTTAGACCATAACCTAATCACTGTTATTGCTAGGATAAGCTTGAGCGTCTATGACGTAATAGATTATGTCATAAGCCCGTTTCCCGGATTCTCAGGTACACAATAAAAATGATCACTGAATTATACATTTCAGCATTTCATTTTACTCCTCTTGGCGACTCATCTGGTGGATGGCTTTCTCAAGCCTTGTGCAAAATTTCAGATATTTTGTTCGCTTCAACTCGACAGAAGAAATTTAGCCAGGAACATATTTCTGTAGAGTGCTCAACTGTCAATTGATTACTCTGAGGCATTCTGAATCAAATATATAGTATGCAGCTAGCTGTAGCATATTGCCAGTAGTGACGGATTCAGGGGATATAACTCTTAGTGCCATCTTACCGCTAGCCTATAGTATTGGACCCTTCTACGGAGGGCCAATGATCGGGTGATGCAGCAACAACAACATTTTCCCAGTTAGACGCCAGATTTTGAAATCGAAAACGAGGCAGCGCTATGTCATCGGTCAACTGAGACAGTCACGTGGTTGTGTATGAAAATTGGGGTGGCTCCTATAAATAGTGATCCAATGAGAATGCTCGTCTTAGTTCAAAATGGCGAGGTCGAATGGCCAATCACTGAAGGGGAGACAGCTGGAAAAGTACACTATCACTGTCTGTCAATATCTTGATTTAACAGAGAGTAATACAGTCTAATCTTACCGCTCTCAAAGCAAATGTTCATACTGTTATCTCTTTAGGGGGGTTCCCAAGTAAGCTGTCGACCAATAAACACGTTGCTTTTTAAGCTGATTCAATTCGTGTGTTCTTTGAGGTTCAATCCGGTATATATGTCAGGCGACACTACAACTGGCGACGAGTAAAATTAATTGAGACTTTCCGTGAACCGGTGAAGTACATGTATTACAGACGAGCTGAAAATGTCGGAAATTGAACTAAATGGAATGCAAAAGTTCGACGCACATGGCGACCCCACCCATCTGGGTCAAGCATGGACGCCGTGGCATCGTAGCTTTTAACTTTTCGTTGTCGTTAAAGGCGTCAAGTAAAATGCACAGAAAAAAACCTTGCTATTACATTGAGCCAGACAAGAGGTACAAGACATTTTCTTCACTCTGACGGAGGAAGACGGACAAAACGCCTACTTGAAAACGGTAAATACATTGAATAAACATTTTGAGACAAAAGTAAATGTCCGTTATGAAAGGTACAATTTTCGTCAGATAAAACAAGAAGATAGTGAAACAGTAGAACAGTTCATAACAAGACTTAGACAAAAAACAGTTTTATGTGAATTTGAGTCGACAGATGAACGAATTCGTGATCTAGTGATCCAAAAATGTAGATCACTAAAACTCAGAACAAAATTGCTTGAGAAGGGTCACTCGCTGACATGAGATAATTTGAGAACCATTGCAGCTACAATGGAAATACACTCTAAGCAAATGGGGTCTGCTCAAAATGATGCAGAGGCAGCGTTAAATCAGGTTAGTTCTGGTGCCACTGGAAAAGATTACAAACCGAAAACAAAACGTGAATCGGGACAAAACTTGAAATGTTTTCGATGTGCTCGTGTCGGGCATTTTTCGAAAGACCCACTTTGCCCAGCACGAGATAAAAAATGCACTGAATGCGGGAACAATGGATATTTTGCTGTTTGCTGAAAAACCCGACAGCCAGGCAAAAATAAAAAGAACTGGAGGAAAAAAGGAAAAGTTTATTCCGTTGAGTCCGAATCAGAAGACGAGTATGCATTCAATGTGGGTCAGAAATTAACATCTGATCGGATTGAGGTTAACTTGAGTGGATACCCTGTGGATATGATTGTCGACAGTGGTGCGACAGTAAACATTATTGATAGTGCATTGTGGATAGAACTGAAGAGAAACAAAATTAGATGCCACTCTGAGAAAACAAACAAGAAATTTTATGCATACGGGTCAGGGAAACCACTAGACTTGTTGGGAAAATTCACAACTTGCGTGTCATTACCAGATAGAACTGAATGTGAGAAACATGTAAAAACTGAGTTTTATGTGATTAAAGGCAAAGGTCCAGCATTACTGGGAAAAGACACAGCAACACAGTTGGGTGTTTTGAAGCTGGGCAGTGTATATTCTGTAGAAGGGGATTATTCTGATCTTCTTGAGAAATACAAGTATTGTTTCACTGGTGTAGGAAAGTTGAAGGATTATCAACTGAAGCTGCATATAGATGAAAATGTTCAGCCTGTCGCGCAACGTATGTACAGAATTCCCTTCAGTTTACGAGATAAAGTCCGTGACAAATTAGACGAGCTCGAGTCACAGGGTATCATTGAAAAGGTGAACACTCCTTCACCTTAGGTTAGTCCTGTGATTGTAGTGCCAAAGCCAAATGGTGATATAAGGCTTTGCGTCGATATGCGTCAAGCCAACAAGGCTGTTCTCTGAGAGAGACATCCGATTCCAACAGTGGATGAAATTCTCTACAATATAAATGAAAGTGAGGTCTTTACAAAATTAGTTATATTCTAATTCGTACCTCAAACGAATATAAATTATTTACAAACTAACACGAACGCTCTCTTTCATCATATAGGAGCAGGTCGTTAGCGATGTTGCATTCGTGCTCGTTTATTGGGAAAATTGTGTATCTGGAGCATTCAAGAAGAGCGGATTATTACAGACGTGCGACATTAAACTAAGTGTTATAGACCATTGTAACGTTATTAGACATCGTCTGTCATCATAGCCCTACATCTGTGTCAACATGTTCAGGAATGAATACAGTTATTGCGTGCCTACCGCCGGCCAGAAACAACCCCCGGCACAAGAGTCTTCTCAGGAGGAAATCTGTCTCCCACCCCATTGCGGCCCGGCAAACCCTTGGGAGTAGGGCAAAAATTTGACGTTCTGTTCATAATTATTATCATACCAACTGATATCGTCCAACGAACTCCTCAAGAATCAATCCACCAAACACCATAGTCTTTAGTCTTTCTGCATCCTCTCGCCTTGATTGTGAATCACCCAACATGAGGCTGCGCTTATGATATATTACGGCGTACAATCTGAAAACAAAACAAAATAACAAGAAACGAACAGCGATACACATGACAACAGACCTATCGCCCTATCTCGCTCAATCTCGCTCTCCGCCCGCAAAGGAATATTAAAACGTTCTTAAACAATATGGTAGACTCTTCCATAAGTTTCGATTTATTGATGCAATATACGGCAGTAAATACGAGCATGAATGCAATGCTAACCCTCGAATGACCAGCACACACGTTTACCGTCTTAAATAACCCGATACCCCGCGTTCTCGCAAGCTAAACACTATTCCTTGTTTGCACAACTATAACAACACGCGCAAAACCCCCTCACAAACATAATCGACTGAAAACCACCCGGTGATACCACAAACCAGAACTTAATGTACCCTAAAACCACAGGCGGTCCGACGAACGTAACTCACTCGAGCTTACGTATCGTCAATAAATATATTTATATTCTAATTCGTATCTCAAACGAATATAAATTATTTACAAACTAACACGAACGCTCTCTTTCATCATAGGAGCAGGTCGTTAGCGATGTTGCATTCGACCGATAAAGAAAGTATGATAGCTGAGATAAGATAAACTATGCAGTATACACATGTATGATGAACTGTGCATTCTCAAAGTTCCAAATTAAGAGACACTGAATTTCTTGTTTTAAATGATCGTCTGTCCGGACACAGGAAGTAGAATGAAGTAATTGGCAATTGCTATATCAAATAAAGGACCCGTTAGTCTTATTTCCACCCAGTATACCTGGAAACGACCGCTTTCTAAACAGACCACCTGTCTGTTAGGCAGCAACATGTTAGTCAAACCCCGTCACCTTCGAAAAAACTGGTGCAGCACCATGATCGCCAGGAGCTTACTGGCCCACGGCCGAAAACAAAGTGCCACTCACAAGCCGCAGCGGCTTCTTGGCTCTGAGCCGATACATATGTATACGTCACGTTTACGCCCAGGAGCTATTGTGTGTGCGTGTGCATGCTCTCTTGAACAATCAAACAGAACTGAAAACGCACCGAGTGAAATTAACGAAAACCCAGTCAAACCCCGTCACCTCCGAAAAACTGGTGCACCACCATGAGCTCCAGGAGCTTACTGGCCCACGGTCGAAAACAAAGTGTCTTGTGTCTAATTCCGCTTAACCCGGGGCTAGGGGCCGTATGAACCCATGTACTTCAAGATCCTCATGGTACTCGTATGAACAGTCACAATCAAAGCGTGACTGAGATACATCATTCTTTGGATGACGATTTTACAACGAATATTATGGATTAAGAATACTGATCAGCGATACGGATTTGATATTTTTGGAACATCATGATGCCGGCATCATTGAAAACTGTTGACCGCTTCTCTCTTGCAGGAAACAAGCTTATGTTTATGTATACTATGATTGTCTTTTTGAATTTGGTGCTAATACTGTTATATGAAATATGAAATACTCAAGCAGTTCAAGGCAGGCTTCTTCGAGCAACACGGCAGCGAGCACTGCAGGGGAATCCCCGGCCAGGCCGGTCACGTGATCCCAACAACTCTATGCAAATGGCGGCGCCGAAAACGTCCAGCAAGACTGAATAAATGTAGATTTGCTGTATAAAATTTGAGCTCGTTGGGAGAACTGATATCCCAATCGATTGTTGAAAGCACTTATCGTATATTGGGGATGAAAAGAACTACGGAAAGAACTATTTCGTACACATATGCGTGTATTGAAAACTGCGAGTACGAGATGGACTTCAGATAAGGGACCATTCATAAATTACTATACCGCTATACGTGGGATTTATTGCCACTTTCTTCACATCGATCTCCTGATGCAGATATGGAAACTCGAACAACGTCCGTATATTGGTCTATATTCAAAGTTATCTTAGGCTCTATCCCAAACTGTTCACCATGAAGTTTGATGTGCAACACAAGTTTTAAAATTAAATCTGCAAATACAGAAGTTACGGTTGGACTACTGTACTGTTACCGTACCGTAGACTTGCATGGCAGCTACATTTTCATGATTTTGGAAAAATAAATTTTTTTTTCATCAATATTTGAGCTCTCGATGATTTAATTAAATCCCATAATGTTGACATATCTTGCAATAAATTATTTAAACACTGGTAGGGCCTATTTATTAGGTCTATGGCATATAAATAAAATACCACATGGGCCAATAATATCTAAATTCAAATTTCAAACTATGAAAAGTATATTATTTTTCAAAGGATTTTCGATAATAGCATTTCCTTTGAAAGCACCTATATATATTATGTGCTATATACCGTTCTTGGTACAGGGAACCGGGGCTATGTGCTAATGGGGTTTGCCAGGTCGAACTGCACGCCTTGGCTGTACCAAGAAATAAATGTCGCATGCGCATGTCGTTTTTCTGGACGTCACAAAGGCAACGTCATAATGTAACGACGCTATAATTGTTCGTTTTATGACGCCACGTCTTCTTTACCTATTGGAGCACTAGCGCCGCCTAGCATGGCTGCATGGCTATCCCCATTAACAGATGGGCTTTTTCGAAAACTTTTTTCTTTTTCATACCGACAATATATTTGCCTACATTTTGTGAAAATTTCAAAATAGAGCTTTTAAAGTTCTATACATGATTTTTGCATATAATTAAAATTCTATGAATGATTTTTCGCATTTACGAAATAGCTAGCAGAAAGTTTATAATTTTGTAACCCTGCAAAAAAATTCATAAAAGATAAAATGTGGAGGGCACAGATATATCCATTTTATTATGATTCTATCCATGTACTAATAATTAACATTTTGAGATTTGAATAAATTATGATGGCAAAATTAACCAGATCGCTTACAGAGTACTATACAAAATGCCCAGTTTTTAAAGGTTATACAAAATGGTCTCAAAATCTGCTACTTTTTTGTGCTAAATTGTTGTAGAGGTGATTATACTTGTTTTACATTTTTGTATGTTTTCAAACTGCCCAAGTTTGGAAATAGCAGCAGTAAAGTGCGACAATTTCACGCCCCTTTCAAAACGGCGAAAGCTGTGACCGCTTGATCTGTGACGTCACAACCTGATTACGATCTCGCTCAAATGCCTGTTGTGACGTCAATTAATGTCAGCGACATCACGTTAGAACTCCCACAGTTGGGTGAATCTTTCGTAACAACGCCCGACATCATAGCCGTTTACGGCGCAATCGTAATCAGGTTGTGACGTCATGCACCAGAGGGCATGGCTCCAATACGTTTTCTCCGACATGTGTGCTATTCGCGTCCTAAAACCCACTTCGACGACATTATTCAAGAAAAAATACTAATTTATTGTCCATAACACTACTGGGTATGTTTTAATGCAAAGTAGTATAGAGTCATTTGGTATAACCTTTAAGTCCCTGAAACGGGATATAATCTTTTCAGCCCCAATACAGAAGCTTCTAAACTGTCACGGAAAGAGGGCGGTGTGGGGGAACGGGTTGCACGGCATACTCTGTATGACCTGTGCCCATTGTAATACGATGGAGTGCCCAATCAAACCAAAAGAGTATTTGCCCCTGTCCACCAGTGGGCGTTTAATGTACCATATATCATCACTCATGCATGTAGCAACATTGTATTGTGATGTCATGACTTATAATAAAGGACATTAGGCTACATGTAAATACGATTTATAAATGACATCATTCAAGTTGGCATATACAATAGAAAATGTTGCCTTAAACTTGGATATGTGCAAATACAAAATATTACATTGACAAATATTGATCTATCATGCCATGAACCATGCAAGCTCAAGTTTGAAGTTATTGGAAATGTCATTTGCTCTTTTTAATTTGCACTATTTCAGGTCTCCCTATCTCTTCTCATGTTACCCAGTCCACATTTTGTCCCCCTACTCGAGCGCCTAAACCTAGAGCTGTCAGAATTGCACTACAATGTGGATTTCCGCAGACATTTCATGGAGATCATTGTTAAATTTGCGGAATTCTGCGGAAAGGTCATGCAATTTCCAGAATCTTTCTCTCTGGAATTCATGCAATTGTCTGCATGCACATTTTGCAGATATCTGGTTTTCCATTCTGGGACCCGCATTTTATTTTGTGCAGAAAGTTAGCGGAACTTGGGACTTTGAATTCTGTGTCCACAAAGATAGTGGAACTCCAGACTTCCAGAAAAACAATGGAATTTGAAATGTCTTTACTCTTGGACAGAAAACGCCTGCATCTCAGTATGCACATGTGATCCAGTTTTTCACTTAGCCATGCAAACAAAATTAAGTAACACAAATGCCATAAGTAACATGTTTTAGACCTGAGAATGTAATCACATTTTTGACATGTTTAAAATTACATGTAGGCCCCTATCTTAACACAGTTAATACATACATGTATAGTGTCATCACCATTTTGTCACTGGTTGAAGTTCTGTTACAATATTCAGGTGGCCTAGCTGGTAATCATGACAAATTCACAAATGCAGAATGGCTGTAATTCAATATGTTTAGCAATTGGTTTTGCTACAAAGCGATTCACTACATATAAGTACCGGGTATATACACTTTTAACAAATTTGTAAATAGCAAACTTGAAGCCAATATGCGTCGATATTCACCAGCACAACAGTTGATGTATTGGAGGACTTGGCGGGACTGTACATCAGGGCTCGAAATTTACTTTTTCAAGTGGTGAATCCTATGGACAACCACCTACATTAAGAATACCCTCTACAGTAAGACAACTATGGCCGCAATCAGACGACTATTTATCACTATAGCACCCTTAACCATTACCTTAATATTCACCAGCAAACTATTGATGTAATGGAGGACTCGGGATTGTACATCAAGGCTCGAAGTTTAAATGGACAACCACTTTTGACATTCTGGATATGAATCATTTTTTTAATCATTTTATCCTTCAATTACATTCCATATTGGTCTCAAAAAGTTGTCTTTCTAATAACCTCAATATACATGTATGAATCCGGTAACTTAGTGATGTTAAAGATGTAATCAGCCTCAAAATCCATGGATTTTTTAAACTCCGCCCCATGCATTTTTTAGCAGGGAAGATTACTGAAGCATCATATGATTTATATTTGATGATAGTATACAACGAATGCAATGAATATATCTTGTCGAAGAAATTTGAAACTCTGCCCGCATCGACGGGTTTACTGTTTCACCATTGAGTGTGTGTTGTACGCGAAGAGGGAAATGCTGTCACTGTGTGACGTACGAGTGACGTAGCAACGCTCATGAATCTGAATGCTGAAGAGCTGCAGCCATGGGGCAACGTCCCGGCTCGTGCCTTATGTTTGGTAATGTCGCATAGCATATGTTGGTAGAACATGTAGAATGCACCATGCATGTATGCTTGTTGACATGCCATGCTGTTATTTTTAAAGACTAATTTCTTCTATTTAATGAATAGTGGATGGTGAAAACAAGTTTAGTTTTTTGTGGTCAAATGAGTTTCATTTTGTACCTGTTGTAACATCTGTCACTTTTGCGGAGTTTGAGAGGCATCGATTTCAGCCTAGATTTTAGACTGATTACATCTTTAAATATTTTCAGCACATTTAGGCCATTCTCATTTTTATATCACCATGGGAATTTTGCTGGCTCAAGCATGTCAAGGGGTGAAACGGCATGCGCTGCTGTATACATGTATATTTAACCTGGGGCAGACATTCGGGCTGCAACGATTGCCTTAACCTTAAATCGTAGCATATTTTGCCACTTAATTAGCTAATTAAAATTCACAGAATGCAGCTATTCTGAAACATCCCACTCAGAACATCCAAAATGATACGCAAGTTAATTAAGTATATAGGCACAATCGGTCAGGTATTTATTAATATAGCAATCCAAATGAATGCCTCAGCATAAAATCATAGCATATGTTACAATTAGATAATTAAGCTTTTTTAATTTTCACGGAATGCAGCCATTCTGCACCATCCCTCACAGAACATGTATGTGGAGTATGGGCACAATCAGTCGAGTATTTATCAATATAGCACTCGTAACCTTTACCTTAATATTCACAAGCAAATTTTGATGTGATGGAGGAATCGGGACTGTTACATCAGGGCTCTAAATTTACTTTTTTAAGTGGTTTCCCATGGATAACCACTTTTGACATTCTGCTTGTCCCAGATATAAATCACTTGTCTCAAATTTTTTATCATTTTATCCTTCAATTACATTCCAAAAAAGAGTCTTTCTGATAACCTCAGGTTATGAAGCCGACTGGTATGTCCTGTTAAATATTCTCATCAACATTTTGGTCATTTTGTCTGTACAGTCGGAACCAACCCTACACATATCATGTGAATGATTACCAGAAAAACCGGTCACATCTAAGTCATCTGAACAGTCGGAACCAACCCTGCACGTATATATATCACCTGATGATTACCAGGAAAGCTATGTCACATCTAGCTAGGTCGTCTGAACAGTCGGAACCAGCCCTAGATACGTATCATCTGTTGCATATGCTACTGAAGGAAGAAGGGAAGCACTACTTCTGTCTGTACTGTGTCTGTTGCATGCATGCTGCTGAAGACCCTGGAGTATCTGTGTCTGTTGCATATGCCCAAAGCCACTGTGGCAAGCGCAGCGTCAACGCCATCTAGAGCATTCACCTCTTTGCGGTATTTTTTGTACAAACTCGACCGAGAATCACGATCTTGGGAGAGTTCATGTTGGATATCACAGATATGCTTTAGCCTGTAGTCATGCGCGGATTCGGCCTCATCCAATGATGGATACACTCCCATGATAAATCTACATGCTGTTGTCAAGAATATCTAACTCGAGGTCATCCAAGGGGCGGTTGAACACCTTGAGAGATTTTAAGCTGACGCCTTCAGCTAGGAAGATGTTAGCCACTGTCACACCGTTTCCTACTTTTGTAGTTACACCCTCTAACGACAGACGCACGACAGGCTTTTTAACTGCGTTAAGACCAAAGAAAATCCGCAACTATCGATCAGCGTGCTTGTCAAGCCACTTGATCTGGAGATCTGGTAGTATGTCCACCAATCTATCGGGAGCGGGAGCGGGCGGTAATAGCATTGCAGCAACGATAGTTGAGTCTGAAGGAAGAGTGGTCAGGGCGGGTAACGACGTATTTATTACTAGAGCCCCTCGAGGACCAGTGCTCCTCAAATAGAATTTCCAGTCCTTGAGGTGAACTTTGACGTTGTTTTCAATCGGACTGTAGGACAGGAATGCCGTGCCTCGATTAAAAACCTTTCTCACAAACCCGAATTTATCGACCTGTACTCCTGATTCGACCACATTAAGGTCAATGAGACAGCCCACATTGTCACTTTCGGCGAGTGTCCATTCTCCGTTTGCCTTTTTCACTACACTGTATTTCACGTGCGTCCGTGTTTTTCCCGCGCTAATATCTTCAAGATCTTTGAAACTTACATCCGGGGATCTTCCTGGCGTAAATTTCTTTCGATGGTATACGCTGTTTTTTAACTGAAATCCGTAGACGCGGTCATTGTGACCCGCGTCGCCAAACCCTTCGGTATCAGCGAGATCGCTTAAGGCCAAATCGCTGCATCTGGGCCCAGCGGATTCAACCATCGTTGTCATGAATACCCAAAGTTACACTTATATAAGCAGTCTTTACAAGTGTGTGTGAACTATCTAACAGGGAGAACGTTAGCTGTGAGATAGGGCCAGATATTAGTGGCTTATACTGTGGGTTAGGGAAAGAAATGGTTTTTCCGCAGTTCATTCCCTCACTGGTCACAGCTATAGCTCCGAGAAGAGTGGAAGGGTAGACCACATAAGGGTATGCAGTGCTGGTGCGAGCCGTCTCGACTGCCTTCCCCACTAGATTGTGCGATGTGTTCACCTCACCCAGGTAAGCGAACACTTCTTTATGGGGTGCTAGTGTGGGGAAGCTGTCGCCCTGCACTTTCCCATTCAGGATACTGTCAGGATTTGAGAATCCCAGGAGCCGTGCAAGGCCAAACAGTTGTATGCTACTGTCGGTCTTCAACGTCAGTCGACCGGTGGCATGGTTTATCTCCAGGCCCGCCCCGTGTGGCTTGAAGACCTCTTTATTAAGGGAACAGACATTGTAATAACCGCTAGGGACAGCCACAAGCTTTCCGCCAACAGAGAAGCTAGTTCCGGCTGGGACATTCTCCCATAGTGGGTAGAAAGTGAGCTCGAGCAGTGCTACTTTGTATTGTCCGTTCTGGTTCTTGAGCGCATGCGTAAGGTCGACTGCTGCGCCATTTTGAATGTTGCTCAGTGTTACAAACATAGTAGCCGGCCACACGAAGTGCTAAACCAGCAAGGATTGCGCATGGATAATAGACACGCCTTTATCTTCAATGCAAAGGCCACCTACCAAGCGGGCGGGGTGTACACCGCTGGAACGAGTGTTACTGGGACGTCATTCACTCATCAAGATATCTTGGTGAACTTAGAGAACACAGCAAGTGGTGGATTTGCGGCCCAGTTTCCTGACGTATTTGTGAAATACTGCCTGCCTAAAGTGAAAAGCGACCAGCTTGTTCAGGCATGGCGCTCTAATCCCTTGCAGTTTTGGCAGAATCAACTGAATTTCGCCGTGTGGTGCGCCACGACCGGCTGCGGCGTGTCTGTGAGCGACCACCTAGCCGCTGGCGCACGAACTACTAGCCACACCCGGGCCCTCTACACCTTTCATGTCTACTTTCAGATCAGGCGGATCCTAAAAGAGATCCAGGCCCCGCTCCCTCAAGACGACGCCTGGGCGGCATTTAACAATCCATTTGACCGCAGAGCATATGAGCGCATCTGTGCAGAGTTTGGGGTGTCGCCGCATGCCGATTGGAGACAGCAGCAGAGCGAAAACAGCGGGATAGGAACGATTTACTTCTATGCCACACACGCAGGCTACATGCGACTTCCAAAACCGTACGACCCAACCTGGCATTCGTTTACTTACCGGAAAAAACACTTCAACATTGACTACATTGCGCAGGGATCGGAGGCTGACAAGGCGTGGACAACGTTCATGCTGGACAGATCGGAGGGCTTTACACATGCAGGCGTCGAGCGTGTTAATGATTCCATTTGAACGTATGTATGGGCCATCCTCGGCGCCCAGGCTCAGACGCGCACACGGATCTTAGGAGAGGGCACAGCATTTGACGCGCAGAAGCAGTTTCTCGCCAACATCGAGGATGCGGTCTCCTCTCCAGTTGACCTCTCATCAGCGATAAAACGCTACCAAGACGTCCTGCAGTATGCAGGCTCCAAAGTTAACTATGTGTTCGGAATCGGTCTGTACATGGCGCCCAGTGACATGTTGCTCCGCATAGGCCATATCGCCGGTTACAACAATGAGATCGTAGTTGCAACAGAAAATCAAAAACTGGGCGAGAACGCGGACGTTAACGCAACAGTCGCTCCTCCAAACACAGAAGGAGATACGGGAGAAAAAGGAGTGGTTTCCACGGCGAGCGGCAGGACCGCGACGCTGGATCATGCCAAGACCGCCACGCTGGATCATGCTGCTCCCACGGCGAGCGGCAAGACCGCGACGCTGGATCATGCCGTTCCCACCGCGCCGGTTCACTCCTCGCGAGATGTCGCTGCCTCCACGGTCCCAGCTAGTCAACATGACGACGAAAAGACCGCAATCATCGTCGGTGTCATCGTAGCTGGACTGGTGACCATTTGGCTATTTCGTTAGCCAGGCGCGAGTCACCACATAAAGCAGCCCCCCCCGCAGCCGCAACAACCAAGGACAACATATTCTCTGCAAGCCATCCAGCAGTTTTCGCCATAAGGCTAAGAAGCCAGGAAACAATGCTCCCAATTATGCCGGGCAGCGCCGCCGCGGCTTTTCCGGCAAGCTTTGCGAGGATTCGGCCGAGGGCGTGTAGGTGTTTCTTGACCCACTCTTTTACAGTCCCGCTCGTCGGAACGCCTGGCTTGGAAGGAGTCGGTGTTGGGGCCGGGGTGCCCCCGCCCGTCAAAGCAAGCACTAGCGTGGACACGGCTAAGCCCAGCGCAGTGAGGATGCTAACAATGGTTACCCCCTGCTCTCTGAACAATGTGCGAAGTCGCTCAGCCAGGGTAGTGTCTTCGTTCAGGACGCGGTTTATCGTCTCACGGATTCTGTTAATCTGTGAGCGAAGAGCCTCCCGACTGGCAGTTGCAGCCTCAAGGCGGGCGGCCCGCTCATCCTTGAGTTCTCGAACACGCTCCGCGACGCGCCTTCGAGAGTCTGCGTCATCTGCGTCATCTGCGTCAGTCTCATTCAGTGTTCCTTCCTCGAGAGAAATGCGGTCATCCAATGCTGACAGCTTGGCCAGGTTGTTGGTGAGCTCACCCCGAATGGTCTGGAGGGCTTTGTCAAGCCCACGCAGCTCTCGGAGATTTAAAGGGGGGTCGCTCATGGTGCCGAGGACTTCATCGATTTGCGCGTCCGAGAAGGCCGTTTCCATTTTCTGAACAGCGTCTGTGGCTACCTTGGCTCTTCCGTCGAGGTCCTGGAGTTCAACGTTTTCGACCGCCGCTGCAGCCCCACCAAGCTCTTTGCTCGCTGTCTGTAGAGCTACCACAGCCTGAGGGGGCAGCATTCTCGATGACTGTCTGCGCCAGTCTGTAAACCCTAGTTCATCCCGAATCGCGTTGCTACCGCCACGCACCCCAGCTACCGTGGACAGGGAGAGAGGTCGGCCTGTACGAAGATTAACTAAGTCCAAGTTGGGGTAAGCCACAAGGCGCAGCTTCCCGTCAATCGTGAGTTCAAACCTCGAGTAATCCCTACCTAGGTTAGGAGTAAGCCCCCTCTCTGCCTGGTAGTTGTAGTAGTCATCGACAGCTGTCTGGACTATCTCTCGCTGGAGAGAGACAGGGCGCTCACGTTCCTGCGCTTGCGCGACCGAAGGGCCCACTCTGTCTGTTGGCAAATCAACATCGTCCGTTTCCTCGTCCCTCGTTTCATCGACATCGTCCGTTTCCTCGTCCCTCGTTTCTGTCTCGTCGAGATGGCCGGTATCAAAATCATAGTCCGCCATATTGAATAGTCCGCCATATTGAATAGACACAGCTTATCACTTCAACAAGATGGCTTCTTCACAATACGGTCGCAAGCTTAATCCCTACCGCAGACTCCGCGAGCCACTTGGGATCAAGGGGGTTCGCCAGGCAGTTGTGATCACAAACAACCCCAGCACTATCGATCAGAACCAACAACTACTGGTGCGCTTTCCCAATCTCGGAACGAACGATGTTATCGTTCCGGGGACCGCCCGCCTCGCCTTCAACATCGAACTGAAATCATCCGACGTGAATCGAACCGTGGTTCAGAATTTGGGCCGCGCAATCATAAAGAAGACAACAATCAAAATCAGCGGCAGTGAGGTTATGAGCATTGACGACTCCGACGTATACTGCTGCTATCGCGACCTGTGGAAAACAGCCAACGAGCGCGATAATGCAGTCTACCAGGGTATAGATACTGGCAGATCCCAGAACACGACAAAGCTTCGGGTTGGTGCCGGGGATGCTGAAAACAAGAAAACAGATAAAGCCATAGCGCGGGCATACGACAACCGCTTCTTTGTCCCGCTTGACTTCGAGTTGCTGGATAGCCACATGCCTTTCTACCAAAGCGCGCTTGGTGATCGTCTGGAGTACGAACTGACATTCAACGACTACAGTCGCGTGATCGTCGCAGAGGATGATGAAGCCGCCAGTTACAATATTGAAAACGTCTGCCTGGAGTTCGAAATGGTCACGCAGAATGATCTCGCTAGATTGATTCGAACCCAGTATGCAGGACGCCTAGCCATCCTCTACGACAGGGTGCTCCGCCACCGCAAACTGACACTTAACAAGTCTGACACTCTCTGGAACATCAACGTGAACGTGCCCGCTCGCAGCATGAAGGGCATTCTTATGCTGTTCGAAGAACCTGTCCCCTGGAAGCGCGACATTGAGGACTTCTATAATCCGCTCATCACGAAGGTAGAGGTGTGCATCGAGGGGGTGCCGAATCAGCTGTACAGTCAAGGACTGAGAGCGCACCAGCTGTGGGATGAGACCAAGAAAGAGTTCGCAGCCGGTAGTAAACGTCAATTCGAGGTTGCAATGGCCGCAAAAGACCTGGATCTGGCAGACGTCTCCCTGGGGGAGTTCCTGACCGCAAAATATGCACTATGGCTGGATCTGCGAGCCACGGACGATGACAGACTACATGGGAGCGGCTGAAGAGTGGTGAATGCCAGCGAGGGCATCACCATCCAGATCACAAAGGAAGCAGAGCCGGCCGGCGCATTGAACGTTTATCTGTACATCGTCATGGATGCACAAATGAATATCGAGGATGGCCGACTCAAAGAAGTGCTCTATTAATGGCGCAGCCCCGCTGCTTCCCAAAGACCCCCACTCCGCTATTATATGTGGCCAGACAGGGTGTGGTAAGACTGTTTTCGCCCTTGACCTGCTCGAAGGCCACTTCCGTGGTGTCTTTGAGCACATCGTCATCCTTTGTCCCACGATTCGCTGCAACAGCACCTACCTAGCCCGACATTGGGTCTGGGCTGACCCAGAGATCTACATAGTCGACCCCGGCGAGCGTCTCCACGACTATCTGCGAGCATTCTATCGCCTATTTGCCGGAGAACACACTTTGTACATCATTGATGACTGTGCCGCAAGCAAGGCTCCAACCAAAAAGAAAGACAGGCTGTCTGAGCTAGCCTTCAGTGGCCGCCACACAGAGCAGAGCGTGTGGGTGCTGACCCAGAAGTACAACTCGGTCTTGAAGGATCTACGAGAGCAGACGCGATGGTGCGCCCTGTTTCACTGTAAGGACCGCGATTCTTTTGAAGAGTGCCTCCGCGAGAACGATGTTATTCCAACAAGAGATGAGCGACTCAAAACTAGAGCGCTGCTGGCAGAGACAAAACATGCAAAACTCCTGTTAAAAACTGACCAGCCGGCTGCATATATGGTTGTTGTTTAGGCCGTAATGTGGGAAGTGCTACTGCTTTGCCAGATTCTTACTCTCGGAGCCTTTGTGTATATCATCTACGAATATACTAAGTTGAAGAGATGCGTAAGTCATAGTATCAACCTTTGCCAGCGGTACGCGCAAGTGATACGGGCCACGCACGTAGCAAACATGGATTGCGATGAGATTATTGACGAGATGTTGAAAGCAGAGGCCGGCGGTCGTGCAGCCAAGGCGGCTACATCTAGTTGCCACGACGGCGCGGCAGCCGGAGCCGCAAGGTCTCGATCTAGCTCCGTAGGAGCCGACGGGATCACTATTGCTAGTAAACGCGAAAGACTAGCAGCGTTGGCCGCCGGAGGACAGGCCAAGGAGTACATGGGGAGGGTCATTACACCGAACCAGGTCGAAAGCCTGGACGATGGAGAAGTTGACAAGCTGTATGCTCGCTATGAAGCGCGCTTGGGAGCTAAGATGACCAAGACCTTGGGGACAGCTGCACTTCAGCTCTATGCCATGGCAGCCAGCTCTTTGCTCCCATTCCATCTGAAAATCAGTCAAAGCTCGTTGCTGACCTAGAAGATGATCCCTTCGTTGAGCATGCGCTAAGCAATGCTACCTGTCAGCTATACCACCGCTTTGGAATGCTCTTAGCACCCCTGACCACATTCCTTACCACTGTTAAACACT
Source organism: Hanleya hanleyi (assembly GCA_036873755.1). NCBI lineage: Eukaryota > Metazoa > Mollusca > Polyplacophora > Lepidopleurida > Hanleyidae > Hanleya > Hanleya hanleyi. The sequence goes on from JAVTVY010053496.1 coordinate 27,135, forward strand.
GCCAATTTGGACACACATGCCCCTGGACATATGCGTCTACGTTCGATGATGACGGAGGTACTGGAACCACAAGCGAATCAGCCACCGGTGACAGTGACTCGACAGACCCTCAGTCAGGAAGGGACAGCGCCTGATGAAAAGAACCCTAAAAAGGTGGAAGCGGGACGAAAGGGCGCTGCCGCGCGAAAGGCCAAACAAGAACGACTGAAGATGGAGCTCAGGGAGATCAAGGAACGTCTTGCTCCCACAGGGATGGCACAGGCTGCCGAGACGACCACCACCAACACCGAACCGACCGTCGAAAACTCACGGAGTGCTGGACCACAGTGGGCTCCTTATATACTATGCAGTCTAGGAATTGCAGGGGCTCTGCTCGTGGGATACAGGTTGCGCTCGCGTGCACTTTCAGGATCGCCGCTTGTGAGAGAACCAATCGATCGTCGAGCGGCAGCGCGCCTGACGCCAGTCGTCCCGACCGAAGCTACGGGGGCCGAGCATTTAAAGGATCCTTTCCGTATGCAATAATGAAGATGTCAGCCAGGTAATAACAGTAGCCGCACCAGCGGGAACAGCGTATAAACCATGGCCTCGATTGCCTTGCTAGTGAGTGGAGCTCTGGTCAATGCTCTTGCCTTCAGTGGGTCGAATGACCTCTTTTCAAAGTTTCGAAGTT
>JAVTVY010053497.1:0-26032 GCA_036873755.1 Hanleya hanleyi
AATTTGGGTGCGAATATCGCTAACTGTTGTAAAAGTATCGTATTTCTTTGTAACTGCATCGCAAACAGTCGTAATTACTCGTAAAACATGTCGTGTCTATTCGCCCCAAATGACGGGAAAACCGGTTTTTGTAAAGCGATTTATTACGAAACATTACGACCAATACATCGCAAAGTTTCGTAAACAACTTCGCTTAAGTGGGACTTGGGCTTTATCGTAACTATTAGTATTTATTTTTCATTTGACGATTATTAACTGAACTGTTACCAATAAGGCGATTAAATTACGACTTAATTACGATGCATTACAACGTAGTTACGACGACTTGCGATAAAATTACGAATATTTGAGACTTAAGGCAAAATCGCATTGCTTGGCGAATTTTTTGAACATTTTGAAATTGACGCGGCGATAAAACCGTGGCGACGAATTGAAGCGATGGCTTGCGAATCATGGCGAATGTCTTTACGAATAACCTGCGAGAATCTTACCAATACTTACGATCTTAAATCGTCAAGCTTCGTAAAGGAATTCGCCTAAGTGGGACTTGGGCTTGATGTCTTCACGTTGTGCACGTTTAGGCACAGCCTCTATACACAATTAGGCGCATTTCCACAGTTAGACGCAAATTTTCTACACGATTAGGCGCAACGCATAATTAGGCGCAAAATGATTTCCATGATTAGGCGCAGTTCCACAATTAGGAGCATATTTCTCACACGAATAGGCGCAAATCCACAATTAGGAGCCAATCTCCCACACGATTAGGCGCAGTTCCACAATTAGGAGCAATTTTTCTACACGGTTAGGCGCAACGCAAAATTAGGCGCAAGATCGTTCAAATGATTAGGAGCAGTTACATGATTAGACGCAGCTTCCTTACATGATCAGGCGCATTTACACAAATAGGCGCAAATTCCGTAAACGATTAGGCGCAGTTCCACAATTAAGCGCAAATTTCGTACACGATTAGGCGCAGTTCCACCATTAACCGCAAATTTCCTACACGATTAGGCGCAACACGTTATTAGGCGCAATTTTGTTACACGATTTGGCGCTGACACGATTAGGCGCAAATACACGATTAGGACCCCCACAGGCCCCACCGTATTTGAAAACTTTTGATTTGATTAGAAATTCGGAGTTTAATGAAGCCAACGAGTGCTTCAAAACCGCACTTGCAGAGTTGAAGGCATCTGGAAAAGGCGACACCGATCATTATGAGCCCATAAACGAGTCCGATCGTTGTAAACTCTACAAGTCTGTTCTCATGTCCCCAAAAACCCCAACTGGGCTTGCAAATAAAGTTCAGTTCGATGTACGTCTGTTCTTCTTTAGAAGGGGAGTGGAGAATATGGAAAAGATGACAAAAAACACATTCATCATCAAGCGGGACCCGAAAACTGGGCAGAGGTATGTGAAAAAAAGGAGGATGAACTCACAAAAAATCGCCGGGCCCAGCAAAAAGAGGGTGTTACCGGATTCATGCCTGAAGAAGAAGGTTCCCCGTTCTGTCCTGTTGCTTCATTCGAAAGTTATATCTCCAAACTCCATCCGAAATGTGATCGCTTGTGGCAGTACCCGGTTGATAGTTTCCTCGACGACGATAAGGTTTGGTATTATAACAAACCTATTGGGAAACACCGCTTGGTAGTCTTCATGATCAACCTGGGCACTCGTCTGAAACTTTCTGAACCATACACTAACCACAGTATACGAGCAACCGGCATCACCATCCTTGGTAGAAACAACTATTCGGCATCTCAAATAATGGCTGTCACAGGTCACAGATCTGTCTCGTCGCTGTCGGTTTACCAGCGAGTAAGTGATGGCGAGAAACTGCAAATGGGCCACACGGTTGCGTCAGTAGCCTTTCCTGATACGATGGGTTCAACGCGAAAGACGAATACCGGTACGCATACACTTCCAGTAAATGTTCTTGTCAAACCCCATCCTGCAGAAACTGTGACATCATCTTCTCAGTACCCTGCACCCACGTCAAATGATGCCACGTCGGCGGTGTTACACACCCAGGATGTACGAGCAGAAGGCCATGCCGACGACTTTGATTTTGATCTTAATCAGCTGTTTTGTGAATTCGACAGCACCGCTGTCCCGCCCACATCGTGTGACATTCCCACAGCTATCCTGATCGCCGCAAATCCCTCAGCGACAATGTTCAATAACTGCACAATAAATGCAATAAACATCATCGTGCGAAAATGAAGCAAATACCTATACTTCTGCCAAATTGTGCAGGACAGTTTGATTTTCCCGATTTTTCTCTCGAACTGTAAATTTAAGTCAGTTCATGTTGGTCCTTCTCCTGTGTGATGTTATGGAAACATGACACAAGTGACACTGTCGAGTGACACGGTGTTGAATTATAGACAGAATGGAAATGTAACAGTTCACACGTGTATTTGAAACTTACATATCCACGCAACAGATGTGAATCCGGAACGGGTCTTTCGATGTATTTATTAACAAAAGGTATATAATCTAGATATTATACTCGTCGATGGCTATTAAATATTAAATATGAAATTGAGATTAAGCTTAATGTTCCAGTATTTTATACGTTTCTGATTTTCAGAATAGAACATAAGAGATGAAGCTGAATTTGAAGTTAGATTGTTCATTCTCTATCACCGAACCCACCGGTATTTCACACGGAAACCGGGTTCATTGTTCACGGATTACGGTATATGTTATCGTTATCTTTGCTCCTCCCTTAGTACGTTTTAAAGATGAGGATTGTAAAAATGATACATTTGTCTTTGTGTTCATTTTTTCCGGTGCATGCTGTGGATCGTTCTGAAACCAGTGCAAATCCGATCGAAGTCCGTTCCATTATGTCGGCCTTGAAGTCCAAAGTGATTCCTAATGCTCTGAGATATGATAAATTCGTTATACGTCACCCTTCCGGGGTAATACGGGATTAGATTTGGTTTCTCTCGCCATATTTTTCCTCGGCTGCGCCTCGGAAAAATATGGCGAGAGAAACCAAATCTCATCCCGTATTACCCCGGAAGGGCGACGTATAACTAATAATATCCCCCTCGTCGAACTCGCTCGTGAATCCGCTTCGGTTTTCTGCTCCCGAGTGGAACACCGACGAATTCGCTAAGGCGAGGAGAGCGTTTGCAGCAAACGTCCGCCCGGAGACGACAGTCGTCGAGGCGGGCATGTAGGCCGTAGCTGTTCCGTGTCCGTCATCAACGACCGAAGGCGAAGTCGTGAGTCCAGGCCGAATCGAATTTGGAACAGTTTCATTCTCCCTACTTCCTCTGCCTCTTCTATTCAGTGGCTTGATGGTTGGTTTGGCTGTGACTTTTAACTTTGGAACTGATCCAAGCTCGATAGCGACGCTGCTCAGCTCTTCAAATGCGGCCTCCCGATCAAAGTGTGCAGAGCAGATTGTTGCGTACTTCAGCGGGCCCGGTCGTCCATGCTCTCGTAGTCTTCACAAACTTCGTCCAAGTTCTACCAATATTCTCGTCCACAAACTGTAGTGTTACTACACCCTTCCACGACACACCGTCGTGGCATTCTGAATAAAAAAGCTTTCTAGATGACTTGAAATTGACAAATTTGGAGAGGCGTAAAATGGCGATATGTAGGCTAAGAGATGCAGAAATCAAGATGGCCGCTCGACTTGTTCCTGCAGTGACGTCACTGCTAAAGTTCTCTGAAGAGCGCTTGTCGGTTTTCAAACATCCATAACTCGACAACCCAGTAGAATATTTTAATGAAACTAGTACCACAGTTCACAGATTTGTTTTCTTATTTCTTTTAAATTTTTGCCATGTGATCTCTAGTGAATCCCTTTAAATGGTATCAGAGATATACATCAATAAAGGCTTTGCATAAATTAAAGATGACCGCCAATGTTTCCATCCAATAAGGGAAACAGGTTTGGTCATTCCTTTAAAGTTTCTTGAAGTATCGATGATCTGTACACTGAATAGCGAAATGGTTTCCGAGCTACACAAGAATAATGGTTTCGCATAAATTAAAGGTGGTTTCCACCCAATCGGGCCCAGATTCGATAGGGCTGTGGGTCACGAGCATATGCATGTGCACTGCAAGATTGGTCTGCCTAGGGTAAGTCGTTCTAAAAATATCATGGTAACAAGAAAGCTGGGACGGTTTCGCATACATGTACATTTAAGATGGCCGCCAAAGTTTACAACCAATCGGGTCCAGATTCAATAGGATTCTGGGTCACGAGTTTACGGATGTGCACTGCAAGTGTGGTATGCCCAAGGAAAGTCGTTCTAAAGATATTTTGGTAACGAGAAAGCTGTGACGGACAGACGGGCGAACGGACGTACATGACGACGGCAATACCGTTCGGCCAAAATTTGCCAAGGGGTTAGAAAAGCCTACAGAAATGTATACGTAAAAGGCAAAAACGGACGACAGCCCAAGTTTAAACATCAGTTTAAGCCGCTTTCCAGTCTGGGCGTTACCAATACAAAACTTTGGTATGTTTTCTCTCCAAAACAGCTTGTGTCGCAGAATTAAAAAATGAATTATGCAACAACTAACAAAGCTATTCGTATGTATGTGTAACTACTTTCTAAATGAGGTAACGTACAGTTTAATTTCTGGGGTTATTTAGCGCTAGCTCCTATGAAAACGGCGATGTCTTTGCTGTGCCTCTATTGTTCGGGGATGTGCATTGCAATCAAATTTTATCCATGTCTCGAACTTGTGACACATACAGAAGCATATTGCCTGTGGGTCTGTCTATCTGGCTGCCCGTCTGCCTGGTTAAGTGTTCCGATCCAATTGATGGATTAGGATAGCACTTTGAGCTTTTTACCTTGTGTGTTCCTTCTTTTGTTTTATTATTTTTATTGCATACACATTTGGAATTGGTGCCAACTGTCATTCGAAATAGATATTTCAATTATTGGGGCGGATTTTTTTTATGGTCGACGGGTGACATGAGAACTAAAGGTCGGATCTGGTGCCTGTTATTAGATTGTGTAGGGCTCAATAATGATTGTATTCTCTAAAAAAAGTTGAGTGAAATTTCACTCAGATAAGAGTGGAAATTGATCCCACTCGATACTTGAGTGAGATTTTCATTAAATTTGAGTTACTTTTCACTCAACTTGAGTTAATGCACTCAACTTGTGTGACATTCACTCAAGCATAAGAGTGGAATTGATCCCACTCAAGTTGAGTGAACTTGTGTAGTTTTAACTCAAGTTGAGTGAAAAGTAACTCAAGTTTGAGTGAACAGGTACATTTCACTCAAACTTGAGTGGAACAGTTCACTCAAGTTTTTTTTAGAGAGTATAAAACTGAATGTAGAATACCTGAATATTTGTTTATAATAGGTCAATGAGAGATCAAAATGATGTGTATGTGAATTATACGTATAGTCAGGTGGCTACTACAATTCATGATTAAATTTCCTTAAAAGCGCCTCCATAAAATAAAAATCCAAATATAATTTCCATCTAGAGTATTATAGGATTATGAAAATATAAATTTTCTTTCTGTATCATCAGTCTTGTTTTTGTAATGTTTACAAGAAAACGTGTAACACGATTTTCGAAGAATTTCGGGAGCCGAGCGGAACTTTCCGCGATATATCGACACGTTAAAGCTGTAGCCATGCGGCACACATAGAATATAATGGAGCAAAACATCAGAGAATATTGTGAGCGTTCATGTTTCTTCTAATATACCATGAATAACATTTGAAGATCTTATGCTAGGATTTTTAAGAAAAAGGAATAGATATTTTAGAGTATATAGGCTGCCGAAAATTGTTCACATATGCGAGAGACTCAAATCTCGGCATTTTCACTCCGCAGCATTTCTAAAACGGAGTGAATCGGTAACTGGCGTGAACAGTATATACTTTGCTGCTTCCACAGTGTTTACCTAGACATAGAAATATTGTTCATAGGCCTGCAATTCCAAATACAGAGGAAGAAACGACAGTCAGTTATTGTTGAAAACTGGGGTCTACAGATTATATTGTCCCTGGAAATTCTACCATAACATCTTCCAATGCTATTCGTAGCCTATATTAGAGAAATACATGAGTACTCACCATAGTTATTGGGGTTTTTATCGATTATATTTGATATGTGTTCCGTGTGTCCGTGACACTTCAGCTTTTAAGGGGGGGGGGGGGGGGGGTAATACCAGAAAAATAATTTGCAGAATTTAGACAGTCCTTTCATAAATTTGTAATAATTCCTCAAATAATTGAAGTAGCCCACTGGAATTTTCACAGATGATAGACTTGACTGTAAGTGTTGCATAAATGGTAGCAAGAATGATATAGGTTCAACAGAAGGGTGTAACACAATTGTGTGAACTTACCGAATTGGACTGTCACTGGTTCTAGCAGAACGATAATCCAAGAGTTGCCTAAAATTGGAATAAAACACAGATTGGAAGGTTCCAATAAGTCCTCAACAGATGGGTAGGCCTACTGGATTTGAAAATTGAAAAACAAAACAGGACATAAGAGGAAGTGACACATTGGAGGTCACCATTTTGTTGGTGGGACTTTTTCAGACAACGCCATGAATATTAATGAATCCTAATTAACCCCTTTCAGTGCAACAGAATGATGAATTTGAAGGACTTCCCTCCCAAACTACATGTACACGTGAAAAATATCCACATAGGCCAAAGGGTTAAATTTGGTCAGGTTTGCCAACAATACTGCTTGCATACCCTACATGGAGTATATATTACCATAACAATACAACAACATGCGCCAGCGACTGAAGTTGTAAACATAAGTTTGAGACGCATAACTCATTTTTTAGTGCTTGACACGAACATAACATAGGGCAGAAATGTTTCGTACACCTTAGAAATACATCATACTCACCTTGTACGACATAATATCTTCATGATCTTCAATAAAGAGACCAATTTCACCAATTTCTGTGGGTTGTTGTTGTTGTCTGCGGAAAGCGACACCTAGTGGCGAGGTTGATTGCAAATTGCTAACTCCGCCATGGTCGGAACTTCCGGGAAATAGTCCCTAAATGAAATAGTCATTATTACAGTTTATAAACACCACACATGAAGGAATATATCTTTTATCGTGTCAATATAATAAGGAACACAATATCCATTTCGAACAATACAGAAATATATTCTTGAAAATGTTGGCGCATGAAACTCCACACAGAGACTTGTCCACATCACTGTCCCATCACAGCTCAGGAGGCGGGAACTTATTTTGAACATGTGAAATTTTACGTGATGAACAGGTAAATATTTCCGTTCATTCCTTGCACCTGTGGTTTTGACAAGTATGTCACACCTAATCTTAAGACGTAAACTTCATTAGTCAATATAATTCGTTTGTCTTTTCTGTAGATTAAGTTATTCTTGCCCCAAAAAACAACAACATTGCGTTCTAATTGAAGTACCCATAATTCCCGGTGAAAATCTTGTTGGACAGGGTGTCATGGAAGCATAGATTTTGAAAAAGCCTCCACTTTCAACAGTCTCTAGATTATAGTTTCCAATGTATCGTAGGTATTTCACACATTCCACTTGCTTTATAACCTCTCCATTGTTATAATGAGTATCGTCAAATGTATGTAGTGCATAATTAAAGTATATTTCACCTAGTTCGGGTAGTTTCCCGAATTGCTGCATATTTGACCTTCTCATAGACGTGTCTGGTGGACGTGAAAGTTTGAAGAGAATATTCCAATTATTCCTTTATTTATTCCACATTTTTAAGGCACTCTGTACAAAAAGTTTAAATTATTTTTCTGGTATTATCCCCCCTTAAAGGTCAACCCAAACGGAATTTTTTTTGGTCTAAAAATCCTTAAAAATCATAGTTCATACTTCACTTTGTATGAAAAAAATATTGAAAAAATTCTAATCTGATCAGAAACACACGTAATATGGGAGCAAAGTGGGCTTTTTCACACTTTCACAGCTGGGTTGATGACGTCACGCAGGGAAGTTGCCTGAGAAAAAACAGCGGATAACATGGAAAGCGAGTGCAGTCAGAGCTCCGGTTCAGATGTCGATTCGAGCGATATCAGCTGCTTAGATGGAAATATTTTTCGCCAAGAAGATGAAATAGACATAGAGGAGGATGATGACGGGCAAATTAACAGTTGTTTGCAGACCAACGGCGGAATTCAGCCCTATCAATTTGAGCCGTACGGCTCCGATTCTGACAGTGACAACCACTCTGATAACGTAGAACTCGACGACAGGATTCGGAGAGGTCGTTTGTTGAATACAGATTGGTATGCAACTTGACTGGAAATCTTATTATCGTCATCTATAAGACCAAATGTCCATATATTTCAAACTGTATTGAATGTAGAACGATTCTGTGATGTAAACAACGAGCACATCTGTGTTATTGTTGTTACTGACTGAGGCAGCCTTTTCGAAGAGATACTCCGGGATTCGGCAGTATGGACAGTAAACTGTTGATAACTCTACTGATATACGTCCGATTTGAATTTTGTTTGTTTTGCCATAATCCCCATGAAATACTAATTTCAGAATTATATAGTTTGATAAAAAACCTTTGGACATTCATGGCGAAAAGTGCTCAATTTTCGACAAATTACCTCAATTAAATTGAAATCGAATGATATTCCCACAATCTCAAATGTCAAGGGATTATGAAAGTATTATTATCACTTCTGTATCTACAGCCATTCACTCCAATTGGTGTTTTTATTTATTTACTTATCAAACGTATATATATTTATGAAAGATCATTTTATTATTATTAAATAGTATATATGAAATAGAGACTCATCCAGTCTAACCTGTAGGTGCTCAAGCAACAAATGCCACGGGAGAGCGAGCAGGACATGTACAGCCGTCTCCCTGCCCGCGGCCTCGCTTGCAGGCTAGGTTCCTTCAGCCGATGTCCGTGATAGATTCTCCTTGTCCGATTTCTTTGCCGTCACATTCTGATTGTTCTTAGGTTTGATAGTTGGAATAGCTGTCCTCTTTAGTTTTGGTTTGTACCCGAATTCAACTGCTACGCTGTAGATGTCCTCGAATGATGTCTAATTTCTGTCAAAATGTGCCGAGCAAATTACACGAGTACTGGCTCGGGCCCTCTTTCCACACTGTCGTGTTGCGTACAAATTTCGTCCAATTTGCAGCGATTTTCTCGTCTTTAGGCCACAAATGAATACTAACACCGTCATCTGTAGTAAAACTGCAACCTCCCACTACACAACGTCGCGGCATATTTAACAAATGATGCCCCGATACTCCGAAAATCTCCAGAAATCAGCAGCTACTTACGACTGTGGTATACGGCTTTAACATACAGAATACAAGACGGCTTCCCTCCGTGACGTCACAGCTGGAATTGACAGGAGAGCGATTTTCACCTTTCAAACGGCAATATCTCGCCAACCAGACTGCACAAAATTATGAAAAAAATATCATTATTTTCAGAATCGAAAGGACTATTTTTTTTATATTTTTGACCTCAGAGCGTTTGGGTTGACCTTTAACGAGTCAATATTCCCCGAAAATCCTGTTACACGTTTTCCTGTAAACATAACAAGAAAACGGCTGAAGATACCGAAACGATATTTATATCTTCACAATCCTATAACACTCGAGATGAAAAATATGTATTTAGATTTTAAGGAAAATGATAACAACCGAGCGTGGGTATATCGAGAAAACCGGCCATTTCCCGGCTATCGGTACATAGCTAGGCCCTTTGTAAAAATGTGTCGAAGTGTTATTTTTGGAGCAAAACCCCAGAGTACACATCCTTAAATTCCAATATTTAAAGAAAACGAGGTAATTTTGTTGCGAGCAAGGATCGAATTGAAAGTTTAAAACGCGTCATTAGTTCATTATCAATACATTCGACGTATTTAACGCCCTTTGGGATAGATTTTTGTGTAGTAAGTAGCCAAGAACCAGAATAAAAATCAATTCATTCAATTAATCTTTTCATTCCATACTGTTTAACCATCAATATATTTTGGTTCTGACTTGCCTTGACCACTAAAAATGAAATTAAAAATTATTTTAATGGTCACCATGTTGGCACAAATGTGTTTACAAATTAGGAATAATTGATATGCGTGTTTGTTAGCTCAATGGGTTAGACGCAGCGTTGAGTCCAGAATTGAAGCTTTTTTTTTTACATCGTTGTGGGTTCGAGCCCCATTTCTGTCATTTATATGGTGACCCTTTTTTCTCCCGGTTTATATTATTTCGGCATTTTTTCATCTGAAATATTATCAAAAAATAGCTTTTACGTGTATATTGACTGTAATTAATTATAAAAGATAATTAATTTCATGAGCATGGGATCATTGTATTCTTGTATATCACGACGGCTGTACAACGAAAGTACCGATAAACGCTTGTGAATCACCGAAGAATGCTTACAGATTACATTTTCCTGAATTATGTATGAAATATCCACAAACCGTAGAAGAAATATTTATTCAGTTCCGATGTTATATTTCTGTATGCACGCTGAAAATGTTGTCCAAATGTTTTATTTTTCAAACTATATATGTCTGTTACGACTATCTATGCTGGTTTAATAATAACGAAACAGAATGGAAATTGGTTAGATATTGGCAGAGCTTTGCTCGATCATTTTCTGATATGTTTGCAGTTTGCATTGAGTTAAAATGTGTCAGTGGCTGGAGCAGACCTCACTTGACGTCACTAAAGTCAGTGCCCGCGCAAAAAACAGAAGGGGCCATGAAAACGTCGTATAACCGTACGCCCCAGGACTCTTTTTGGGGGGGGGGGGGGGGGGGAGAATTTCAAAACGAATAGAATTTCTTATGACTTAACGTATCCTTCTAACTTGTCAGATTGTTATTGAAACAGTTTTGGTGTAATCTGCATCTTCTATGAAGTTGTTTTGTTTTATTATAAATATCTTCCTGTTTTCTGAATTATATTTGCCGTTTCGGCCAGGGCGTTACCAAGCTTAAGGGTTCCGGATTTTACAACGGCAGATTATGATGGAAGTTAGATCTATAATTGCAGAAGGCTAACATAGTGCTCGCCTCCACCACCTGATCGACTACCAACAAGACATTACAGAAAGAGACGCATGGCTATTCGTTAGCCAGCCTTGCTCCTCGAAGATATCTGATGAAATTTAAAAAATAAATAAATAAATGCCAGCACCCCTATCCCCCGCGTATATACAATAAAATACCAAATACAACATTATGGACAAACATTTGCAGAAATTGATTCACGTTCCATGAAAACGACAGAAGAATCGGATGACCATCTAAGTCCATGGAAAATAGATACCGTATTCGTGATTCGCATATCATGCTATTAAACATGTAATCATCCGTATGTGAGATTGGTTTCAAATCATACAGTTCGCACACATTTCAACACGGGAAATTTTATCAAACATACATTTTAAAAATATCCCCACTGGATTTTAATGGAAAAAGCAAAAAAAAAAACAGACGTAAGCCCAATTCCATACGTTCTTCGAGTGAGATTTACAAAATAAAATTTACATATTTTTTCGGATGAATAATAGCTTTGCGTGTAGATTTGAAAGAAGTTAACTTTCGTTTTCAACAACATAAAGTCAAAGGGAACTTTCTCGGATAAACGGCACATGTTCAATCCAAAGATATTGCATTAAATAAAGTGAAAATGGCATCGATGCTCCGAGTTTAAGATCTTCGACAGATATATGATATTTGTCTGTGGAGATATAGCATAGGGCCTACCGGTAATTGACGCATTCTCTCTCAGTATCACATAACCTTTGATGCTGTGTTGGTTCTCTCGTCTTTCTATATTCTACGCTATCACGCGGGCCGGATCACCTTATATTTAACTACGCCTTCATATCTGGCTCCATAATTGAAGGTGCTGAACTGGTCAAGGCATACACTCGAGAAAAAGCCACGAGTAATTGATTACAGTGGTCTCACGCGATTATTTCTTCCAAAACGAGGTTCAAATTGCTCAAATCCATAAAACATATAGCTAGATTTATCTCGCTGAAACAAGAATTTCAACGGGTAGATTATTTTCACGCATCCAGAAAACTGGTTACAGCCATTGGGCATTCAACAATACCAAATATGACCATGCTCAAACGATTCTTTTGGCGAAATACGCCATAAAGTTACCCCTACCCTTTTTCGGCAGAATCTGCTAAATGTGATTTGTCTGCAGAGACGGTATTAGCCTTTTGACGTTTGTATTTAAAACTCTTTACAATCATTTTAGGGCGTTCAATTGTCGCCCAGCCTTTTTGCAGATTTCTGATCTGTGTGAATTAACATTTAATAATTTGTCAAAAGTGATTCCCAATAATTTAACACTTCCTTCGTTCCTGGGAGAATCTCCAAGTACACCGATGTCTAAATCAGTTTTGGTGGCAAAGGGGATACAATTGAATTTAGTTGGATTCACCTGCTTTCGATTATTTGTGAACCATCTAATGCAGTTTTCAGCATCTATTTTAATGCTGGATAGGACTTGTTCGATGTTTTTTTTCTACGGCACTTAGGGTGTTGTCATCGACATAGTTTACAAGCATTGTAGATGATATAAATAAAAATAGAACTTTTATAAAAATATTGAACAAAACTGGGCCGAGAATTGCCAGATCCCTGGGGCATCCCATTGATAATATGTCGCCATTCACTAATATAACAGTATCTCTTAGTTTCACTCTCTGGGGTCTGTTTTTCAGATAGCTACACAAAACAGATACATTATCTTTATGCATTCCATATGCTCAAAGTTTCACTAAGAGTAAGTCATTTGAAAGACAGCCAAATGCTGTAGATAAATCTATCATCAGTGCCTCTGCTGCCCCACCTTTATCTAATGACACCTTCCACCTCTATCAATCACATTAAAACATGCTGTGTATTAAAAGATTGTCTATAGGCAGATATGAAACAGGATCAAATTTAAGCACTAAAACGCCGTCAATTCATACCGTTGTCTATTCCTACATAATTCAAACACTTTAGACATGCTGGGAAGTATGCTGATTCGACGATAAATATTTTTGTCCAAAGGGTCATCCTTCTTATTAATAGGTTTGACATCAGCAAATTTACTAGTCGAAGGAAATTTGATTGTTTCAAAACTCAATTAACAATCGTTGTCACATAATCAGTAATTGCAGGTGCAGCAAAACCACCAGAACAGATATGTTCAATATCCATAGTATCCGGTTCGATTAGTACCGACTCCGTGCTACTTCACCGTGCACATCTACATGTATGCAGCCTATTTAGTTATATTGGAGTATTCCATAGATTTGATCTTTAGTGCAACTTATAGGGCAGTAGAATGTTTTCCCAGACGTCGAGTAATGGGCATGCACGTTTTGCGATAAGCGTTCGAAGGCAAAACTTTTAAATTAAAAATGGACTAAAAATTTCGTTGCAGTGTGAGAAATGGAAACCACGGGAACTAGAATATTGAAGAAAAAAAAAGAGATTTTATAATTGATTCAGGCTGGTTAACCGCGCATAGATGATTAATCTCAATTCAGATTGGGCTGTGCGGTTGGTGTACTGAACACATATTAAATAACCGCTAAGGGAAAGTGTGTTCTGAATTGGAATTTTGAAGAGCATCGTGTAAGTATTTGCTTCTCGAAAATCATTTAATTTGGTATTTTAATATAGTAATCCCACAGGAGTTGACAAACTATCATATCTTTCCAATTATGAAAAAGTCGCAATTTGAAAGGCCATGATAACATAATTGATCGTACATAAATAAACTTGAGCATTTTAGGTAATTTAGACAGGTCAGTGAATAAACTTCGATATGCTTACATCAAAAGTGAACTTCTCGTTCAAGAAGATTTTTCACTCCGTGTTCTCCTTTCAGGCATTGGGATGTGTGGCTTGAAGATCACAACGTCTTTAGCCTTTATATTCTTCTGTATCAGGAATGCGTACAAATAACGAATCGACTCCAGCAGGACCTTCTTCCTGAAAACTCCCTTAAGTCTGACAATGACATCTCTCTCTCCAACAAAAAAATTGCATTAAACTTTTAATGAGAATAAGTACAGTGAAACACACCAGAGAAATGAAATAACATTGAGAGGTCTCTCGTTTTGCTATGAATGCCCATGGGTGTGGATATCCCTCTTCTCAGATTAACACAAATATGATAGTAAAATGATGCGTTCTATTCTTAATGCACAAAAATCTATTTCTTTTTACATTTTCCTATATATTTCCATGCTGAATAAAAATAAATAAATAAAAATATTCACTAAATTTGTTTTGTCATTTTTGCAGATTTTTTTCTCAAATTTTCAGATAACAGTTAAAAATCAATCCGTTTCTTCTAAACAAAGATTTTTAAAAAATCGGGTATCATCTGTTGCGTTCTAACGAAAGCCCGTGGGGGACAGGGGATAAAACAACTGGTATTGCTATGTCGTGCGCACAAGTCAGACGCTATCTCAGCGCACGAGTTTGTCGATATGTCGTGAGCACGACTTAAATACTTTCTCGTTGAGATCTCTCTATACCTTTGAGTCAAGCTCCACTATCAAATGTAAAAAAATCCAAGATGGCGCCATGATGACGTCACAGTGATGTCATTTTCAAAAACGATATTTTGGGGCGATTTTTTTATTTATGGGTTTTCCTCGGAAAACTGCGCGATTAATTAGTAAATAATAATCGGATGTGAAATAAAATAGCCTTTGTCCACTTTTCCTCGCAGAAAAAGCAGGAATTTTGAAGAAAAAGGGCGAAAACGTCAATTTCGTGGTAACCTACGTGACCACCCTTTTGAATTTACCCATGATCCTCTGCTTGTGGGGTTATGCAAATAGGTTCACAATGATCCTTATATGATAAACTACAAAGTCATGGAGTGTCAGCTGTCAAGTTTTTGTCGTTCCAGAGAAAAACCAACAAGGGTGGGGATGCCCCCAGTTCAGGTAGGGTTAAGGCGGAAAACATTGTCCTAGTTGGTAAAAATGGGCTAAAAAATAGGAGCCGTTAAATCTTACATGTAGGAACTAGACATTCAAAGCCTCCACACCGGCTTCAGCTTTCTATGGGATTCAGAATTTCAGAGAAGCTAATCTGTGCGAGCACTAGGAAGAATATTTTCAATCAAAAAAATACCGTTTCCTTCCATTCTTTTCTTTCCATATAAAACAAAATAAGTGGGCAGTACGTTATCAACTAACTGTGGAAAAACAATTGTATTCATGTGCATGAATTTGATATGAAACGCAGATCAGTGGGTAGTGGAAGAATCAACTTCGAGTCAATACTTATTGAATTTGTATTAATTGGAATAAATAACTTTGACCCCACAGCACAAACTTAACAGCAATTAGTGTTAACGTGTGTAACGCCGCACCCCCGTCACATTAACATTACATATAGCTAGTGTAATCGAGTAAAATACCAGTTTTTGTTTCGAGGACGTTATCAAGATGTGTAAGTCGAATTCCCGGGCTCATGCTAGACGTCTTTAAACATATTGTCCGATTGAAGGAAGTCTGCTGACGTAAGAGATGCAAACGGGAGTAGTAGGGTGTAAGGATCTGTTACTTATAGCTCTCAACTGCGCATGCGCAGAATTTATTTTGGGGGCGTGGCTATGTGTGTGCGCATGCGTGAGTATATGCAAATGAGTTTTATGCAAATGAGGTCATTGGGTTCATTGGGTATATTCAAGATGGCGGCTTGTTTTTGTATGGTGGGGGTGGTCGGATTCAAGATGGCGGCTTGTTTTTGTAGGTTAGGGGTGGTTGGATTCAAGATGGCGGCTTGTTTTTGTATGTTAGGGGTGGTCGTATTCAAGATGGCGGCTTGTTTTTGTAGGTTAGGGGTGGTCGTATTCAAGATGGCGGCTTGTTTGTGTGTGTTATGGGTTTTCCCCAGCCCTCATTTGCATATGTTCAAGATGGCGGCTTGTTTTTGTAGGGTGGGGGTGGTCGGTTTCAAGATGGCGGCTTGTTTTTGTAGGTTAGGGGTGGTCGTTTTCAAGATGGCGGCTTGTTTTTGTAGGGTAGGGGTGGTCGGTTTCAAGATGGCGGCTTGTTTGTGTGTGTTATGGGTTTTCCCCAGCCCTCCTCATTTGCATATGTCGGTTTCAAGATGGCGGCTTGTTTTTGTAGGTTAGGGGTGGTCGTGTTCAAGATGGCGGCTTGTTTTTGTGTGTTAGGGGTGGTCGTGTTCAAGATGGCGGCTTGTTTGTGTGTGTTATGGGTTTTCCCCAGTCCTCCTCATTTGCATATGTCGTTTTCAAGATGGCGGCTTGTTTTTGTAGGGTGGGGGTGGTCGTGTTCAAGATGGCGGCTTGTTTTTGTGTGTTAGGGTGGTCGTGTTCAAGATGGCGGCCTGTTGTCCGCTGAAAATATGCAAATGAGGTCTTTGCCACTGTCGTTTTCAAGATGGCGGCCTGTTTGTGTGTGTTAGGGGTGGTCGTGTTCAAGATGGTGGCTTGTTTTTGTGTGTTAGGGGTGGTCGTGTTCAAGATGGCGGTCTGTTGTCCGCTGAAAATATGCAAATGAGGTGAATGGGTTATAAAAGGAGTTCATTTTTAGGGCCAGGGTGTATTCAATCTGACTTACCTGACCTGTCTCCCAGCCAGCCAGCCAGCCAGCCACGCAGCCAGCACAGCCATCCATTTACTTTTTTCCAGTAAGCATGAGACGTGGAGAAGATTTTCCCTTCGACCCAGCAGCACCTCCGGTTGAAGTCTTGCCTGAAGATGCACGTGTCAGGGCCATTTATCAACGACACTGGACGAAAATGCGAGATCACCCGATCGGTGCTCCTGTACAACTTCCCCCGTGGTTGATTCATCGAAAAGGCCTGTATGGATTAACAGCAGGACAAAAGGGGCCCTACAAAGACCGGAAATGTCTGTTTCGGTGTTTGGCCGTGCATCTGGACGAGTGTGACCCCCGGGCTTGTGACACAGTGGCCGATGGCTATTGGGAAGAATATCTAGAGCAGCACGACATGGATAAGCGGCACTTCCGTGGAGTTCCCTTTAAGAATTTGGATGATGTGGAAACATTGTTCGATATTAATATCTTTGTTTATCGATTACGACGGGAGGATGACGACACCTTTGTGGCTGAATTGGTTCGTCGATCCACAGAACGGTATGCTGCTACGATGAAAGTGAATGTGTTCGATGATGACAATGGCGTGAGTCATTTTTCGCTCATTACCAATATGAGCCTGTACGCTCAGTCTTTCAGTTGTGCCCAATGCCATCGTGTGTTTAACCAGTCTTACACCTTACATCGCCACGAGAAAATCTGTGACAACAGTGTCAAGCGAGTCTATCCGGGTGGAGTGTATCATAACACACCTAATAATGATGAATTCAAACAAGTCTTGTTGAAGAACTATTGAGAACAAGGAAAACATGTATTGATCTGGAGACATTGTATTACAAAAATTCAGAGTTTTTTCACTGTTAATTGTATTTAAAATTCAATACTTACATATAATTGGTATTAAATTCAATTGTGAATACGTTCATTGTGTGTTAATAAAAAATAGTAGAAAATTAAAAAAATGTGTTCTTTTTTCCTTTTTTAATAGTCAAATAGCTCCAAAAATGTCTATTTCCATTCTTGCGCATGCGCAGAATGCTCATAGTTCAACCCACACCAGTCCATCAGATGGCCCTTCATCTCACCTTCACATTGATACCTCACTCGGCTCCATCGGACCACTAGGGGCTCCCCTAACGCCAAAAAGGTTATTTTGCAGATCGATAGCAAAACCTGGTGTACGAGGATTATTTTTATTTTGGAGGTAGTGGGTCGAGTGAGGTATCAAATTGAAGCTGACGTGAAATGCTTCACAATGATACCTCACTCGACCCCATTGGACCACTAGGGGCGCCTCTAACCCCAAAAAAGGTGTTTTGAAGATTACGCATGCGCAGAATGCTGATAGTTCAACCCACACCCAGTCTATCAGATGCGCCTTCACGTTACCTTCAATTTGATACCTCACTCGAACCGATTGCACCATTAGGGACGCCTCTAACCTCAAAAAGACTATTTTTGAAGATTGATATTTTTCATATTATCTTCGCGCATGCGTAGAATTACCCTAATTCAAGCCCACACCCAGTCTATCAGATGCTCCTTGACGTCACCTTCAATTTAATACCTCACTCGACCCGATTGGTGCATTAGGGACGTCTCTAACCTCAAAAAGGATATTTTTGATCTTTTGATCTTTTTGATCTTAATCTTCAATCTTCAAAATACTCTTTTTGGGGTTAGAGGCGCCCCTAGTGGTCCAATGGGGTCGAGTGAGGTATCATTGTGAAGCATTTCACGTCAGCTTCAATTTAATACCTCACTCGACCCACTACCTCCAAAATAAAAATAATCCTCGTACACCAGGTTTTGCTTTCGTTCTTCAAAATAACCTTTTTGGCGTTAGGGGCGCCCCTAGTGGTCCGATGGGGACGAGTGAGGTATCAATGTGAAGCATTTCACGTCAGCTTCAATATGATACCTCACTCGACCCTCTACCTCTATTTTTGTTTACAGTTCAAAACAACTTTTCCATCCGAAGGACGGGTTTTACTTCACATTTTTTTGTTTTGTTTTGAAAAAAAAAAAAAAAAAAAATTTTTTTGGGGGAAAAAAGCATGATTGGAGCTGATGTTAGTTGGGTGTGCTTATGAAAGAAGTTTCTCTTTCGGAAAGATGGGTTGGCCCTTGTATGTCCTCCATTCTGTTGTTGTTGTCTTGTTCTTCTCGGGTAATTATCTCTCTATGTTCTTCTGTACCCCTATTCCTTGGATCTCTAGGATGATGGGTGAGCAAGGCTCGTCGTAAACTCATGATGCGTAGAAAAAAACTCATGATGTGTAGTTGTTAATAAATGTGTGAACATACACGTTATTTATAGTCGGCTGTGTGTGTGTGTGTGTGTGTGTTTCAAAATGGTGGCTTGTTTGTGTAGGTTAAGGGTGGTCGGATTCAAGATGGTGGCTTGTTTGTGTATGTTAGGGTGGTCGGTTTCAAGATGGAGGTGGTCAATTACACTTTCCCGATCCCCAGCATTTCACTTTCCCGATCCCCAGCCTTCATTTGCATATTTTCAAGATGGTGGCTTGTTTGTGTGTGTTGTAGGTGGTCGTGTTCAAGATGGCGGCCTGTTATCCCCTGAAAATATGCAAATGAGGTCTTTGGGTTTTTGCCAAAAATGACACCTGTTGGTAGCAGGTGCGTTTCAAAATGGCGGTCGGTGTGAGTGAGTGTAAAATCGGACGGCGTGAGTGCAAGATAGATTCACCCACTGTATAGAGCTGTGTCACCATTGCCCAAGCATTAAAAATTACTTATTATTTTTTCGATAAATCCTTATAATTTTTAGGGCACTATTATAAGACTAACCCATAGTCTACACGTAATTTTTTTAAGCCAAGAAAATCAATTTATTTTCCATGTACCTGGGTTTTCCATGTACCTGGGTTTTTCATACAACCTTACACGAACCTTACGGGTTTAAAAATAACTAAAAACCAGCATTCCATTGTGGCAGTCCATCAAAAATTCACGTGTGTTTCATTATGAATTATAAACGTGTATCATTTTACAATACATACCAGTCCCCGTAGAATTTTTAGTTCTAATTCATCTCACATAAATCAGGCACTCGTATGATGAATTCAAACAAGTCTTGTTGACGAACTATTGAGAACAAGTGTTGAAAAAACATTTACCATACACATTTATTGATCTTGAGAGCGTATAATTGTATTACAAAAAAAAAATCAGAGTTTTTTGACTGTTAATTGTATTTAAAAAAATTCAATACTCAGATATAATTGTATTAAATTCAATACCCTTGTGAATACGTTCATTCTGTGTTAAAATGCTTCACTTTGATACCTTACTCGACCCGATTGGACCACTAGGGCTCTCCTAGTTCCAAAAAAAGGCTATTTTCATTTTGAAATTCATGTGCTAAGTTAGAAGCTCCTCTTTCGAAGGATGAATTGGTTCTGAAAAGAACCTTTATTATTTGATATGGTGTTTTTATTCACCAGGGCAGTTTTCCTGTCTACTGCCCCGTAGTCATCTCTGGGGAGTAGCCTACTTCCCCATCCCACTTACCGAGAAATATCGGTAAGGATTTACCTCCGGGGTGATGGGGAGTCCATCGGAAAATAAACCAGCGGCGACAGTAGGTGGAGGGGCCTCGTACACCGTTTGCACCTCTCTCTCTTCTTGGGGCGCTGTTGCTGGAGCAAGGGTCAGGAACATTGGTTTTCCCCTTTGATTCTCTAGATGAAAAATTTCACCCGGTATCTCCTTGCCCTTCGCTTTCCTCGTTCTCTTCCCTATGGGCTTGATGGATGTAGTGATTTTGTTCTGCTTGGTGGACATCTTGAAAAAAGGTTTGGAATAATGGTGGCCTTTGAAATCTAGGCCGGGCTATATATGTACTTCGCGCGGACGTCGGCGCCAGCAATCGAAAATATGGAGATAGAAAATTCAATAAAACTCTGGCGTGTGTTTGTTTTGAATTTATAAACGGTTGTTAGTGTACAATAACTGTCAGTCCCCCGTAGAATTTTTAGTTCTAATTCATCTCACATAAATCAGGCACTCGTATTAAAAATTTCAACCATCTAGCCCTTGTTTACGTCATGATTTTAATTTTTTACTGGGTTCTCGAGCCGGTACGAAAATACAGAAAACCCGGACCATTAAAAATAAATTCATTTTCTGCATTAAAAATAGAGCCAGTCTATGACTTAACAGAGCCTTGGTTTACGGTGAGAAAAAACACAAGCGATGATGCAATTTTTCCAAAGTCACGCGCTGTGTAATCACAGCTCTAGAGGTTTCGTATTAATAATACTAGCGAACGCTAATAAAAACGCGGACGGCCGCGAAAGCAGTTAAGCCAGCTCTAGTGGTTTCGTATGAATAATTTCTCTAGCGGTCGCCAATATGGGGATCACTTATCATTCGATACGAGTGCCCTGAAAAATTTCAGCGCAATTCTCCAAAGGGCAGGGGAGAAAATCATAAAAAACAGACCCTTGATTTCAGCGTAACAAACACAGTACGCGCTGTTGTGTATTCAAATTTGTCCGCTCAAACAAACTCCTCTCCTTGCCGCATTTTTCCTGAATGTCGTTCGTTGAAAATGCCGTTTGTCACTGCAGAGTATCGCCCCCTTATCGCGTTTGGCACGTAAGAGTTATCCCTTTATTTTCTCCGGGTTTTGGCTATTTTTACAGCGGTAGGTATTGTTTGGATAATTATGAGCACTTCATATTCGCTGTTAACCATGATAATATTTTATTTTTTATCTTCGTATGAGTCCAGACTATGAATTGATGCACTCGGGACGCGTTTAAAAAATTAATTGCAGTGTTAAATATTTTTTCCGGGGTATTTTTTTATTTTAACCCTACCTGGCAAAGCCCAGGCCAGATAGGGTTAACAATGAAAAATTGAATCGCTCTATATACATGTGTGTCGGGCTAATATTTTTGTCATTCTTCAGTATGGCATCGCGGGGCAAAGAGCTCGCGTTCTTTCAAGTGACGTCTAAGGTGCTTCTTACCGTATATGAACATGAATTGCACCTTATCGAGGAACATCCGATCGAAGTGAAATTAATTTTAAGCCTTGACGGGTGGACACAATTGACACGTGTTTTACAAGCCAAAGAACCCGAAGTCGATTTTTTACCTGTCGGTGTGGATGTGTACCTGCGGCGGAGTAGAGAGAATTCATTTTTTCCCCAGTTAGAACAGTGCGGTGGTCACGGAATTGTACTTTGGCCAGCATTATGGTCGGCGCTGAAAACTATCATTAGCGAAGTTGACGCCGTACTCTATCCGGACACCCAATCCACCATCATTACCCGTACACTCACTTCGAATTGTACCCTAATAATATATCCTGATCGCATCGACCTGATTGACGATGATTCCCGCTGCTGGTGCGTCCCAGAGCCCGCCCGTGCCTCTTTATCTTCCGAAGGCTGGACGACCTTGAAACGTGTGTTATTCGGTCATTTGGATGGAAATAGCATCTACCTGAATCACGATGTATACATTTTTCACGGCCCTTTTTTTGCCCGATTGATCTCTCTCAAACGAGGCGGATTTACGCTAGATCCCGAACTATGGACGGCTTTACAAAAAATAGTTCCTGTGGTGGATAAAGTATTCTCTGCACACGACCCGCCTCTCACAGAATAGACCCTATAAATACCAGGGGCAGAGACAGAGTGTGTATCATTTACCGTTGGACATTGAGAGAGCAAGCATGTCGCTACCACTACGAGCCATCTTGCCTCTTACACCCAGTGTGCGCTTATACGTGTATGCAGATAAAGTCAAACTGGCGAAAGACGATCTAGCTATTTACTGGACCCCCGCAGAAATGTTATGGAATCCCGTGACATTACAGCGTGATGGGTGGAATAAGTTGAAACGGGTATTGCGCGGAGAATTAGACGGAGAGCTCATCCATCTGGATAATGCCATGTACCTCTATACCCTACCACCCCACCGCATACGTCTGGGCCGGTACAAAGATACGCGCAGTATCAGCATAACTTCTTCTGTGTTTGACGCCTTGAGGAAAATAATGCCTATTGTCGATCAGTTATTATCACCGGACGATCGATCCCCTGAGCAATTAGCGTGGGTTCGTGCTATAGAAGAGGCGTTCGCTGAACCGCAAGAAAGACTAGCAGAATTTTGTTTCTGTAAACCCAAGACTACTACAGCCGGGAAAAAAAGGCCTATATGTGGAAAATGCAGAGCGGCTAGATGGTTAGTATCACCCTGGAACGAAGAGGATACGGACGGGGCGAACTCAGTATCACCCCGGGAAGAGATCGACTCACCTGTGACGGAGGCGAACGAAGTGTGTGATGCGGCAGCGGCGGGGAAACAAGGAGATTCACCAAGTATTAACTGATTTGTATTATAATCCAACGAGTGCAGCTGCCTATAGTGGTGTGGGGGCATTGACTCGAGCGGCCCAAGGCATCAGTCGAAGTGAAGTTCGAGACTGGTTAAAAACCCAAGATACGTACAGTTTACATCGAGCTGTCCGACGTCATTTTCGTCGTAACCGAGTCATTGTGGGAGGCATCGACGCGCAATGGCAGGCGGATTTAGTGGACATGAGTCGATTTGCACCTCAAAATGATGGATACCGGTACATATTGACCTGTATCGATATTCTATCCAAATATGCCTGGGTCCTACCCGTGCGTACCAAAACAGGAGAGAATCTCATAGCCGCGTTTCAGCAGATTTTCAAGACGGGACGCAAACCTCTTTATTTACAAACAGATGAAGGCACAGAATTTCTCAACCGACCCTTTCAAGCCTTTCTTAAGAAAAAGAATGTATTTTTTTTTCACACGTACAATGAGACGAAAGCATCGGTAGTGGAACGCTTTAATCGCACCTTCAAAGGACGCATGTACAAATATTTTACGGCTCAAAACACGCGACGCTACCTGGATGTACTTCCTCAACTGGTACAAGGCTACAATAGGGCCTATCATCGCAGTATCCAGCGAGCGCCCCGTACTGTGACAGAAGGGAACGAACATCAAGTCCGTGCTACGCTGTACTCCTCCTCCAGTGCACCCCTGACGGCACCCCGTTACAAACGGGGAGATACGGTGCGGATCAGTAAAGTGAAAGGACAATTTGAGAAAGGCTATTTACCGAACTGGAGTGACGAACACTTTGTCATCGTGCGCCATAAACCTCGACAACCCCACGTCTATCAACTGGAAGATCTACAAGGCGAGAGACTGCAAGGCACGTTTTACGAGGCAGAATTACAACCCATAGTGAAAACACCGAAAGACTACTACACGGTGGAAAAGATTTTGAAAACGGAACGTCGACGTGGGATTCCCTATCATTTCGTCAAATGGCAAGGCTGGCCTCGTTCCTTTAATTCCTGGGTGTCCGGCCGTGACATGAAACGTCTATAAATGCTAACGCCTATCACCACCCGCCTTCAGTGTAGGACTGTACCATGGATAGTACACGTCTACCCGTACTGTTAAGAACACGAAAAGCACAAGTCGGTACTGTGGTGTCTCTAGTCGTGGTGCTGGGTACGTTATTTACCGGTGTGTTCTACGATTTGGCGACCGTGATATCCTGTTTCAACACCCTGCGTTCTGCATCATCCACCACGACCACGACCCCACTACCAACCAAGACGTCAAGGGTCCGACACGTCTCAACGCAGACACCTACGTCTACTCCAGCCATTACGTTACCCCGCTATATCCAGCCCACGACCACGATCCGTACGACTACTGCACATCATCCTTCTCCATCATCATCATCATCATCATCATCCCTGAGAAGCGAGCCTTCCACTCCATCCTCTAGTACTACGACGACACCGCTCAACAGTTTTGAAGTGGACCCCCGTGAATCACACCGTTTACCCCGACAACGGTTTCCCTTCGAGTACTATCCCCTGCGCCGCCAGCCCCGACATTCTAAACGTCAAATCATCCCCTAAAAGAAACGATGGACCCACGATGGCAGCATCCCTTCACATGCCTCATCGCTGGACCGACCGGGTCGGGAAAATCACATTTTGTTCAACGTCTCATCCAACATGGGTCCGCCCTGATTTCACCGCCTCTAGCGCGTATCCTGTGGTGTTATGGCGCTTGGCAGCCCGCGTACGAGGCACTGGCCCGTGTCCCAGGACTCACCTTAGTGGAAGGTTTACCGCCTGAGGAACTACCCCCAGACACCTTGGTGGTGGTAGACGATCTCATGACGGAAACGGACAGTCGAATCACCCGTCTCTTTACCAAAGGCAGCCATCATCGGCGGTTGAGCATTATTTACATCGTACAGAATCTTTTCAGTAAGAACAAAGAACACCGGAACATTAGTTTGAATGCTCAGTATGTGGTGTTATTTAAAAACCCCAGAGACGCGTCACAAATTACCCACCTGGCTCAACAGATGTACCCTAAGAACACGGCCTTTGTACGAGAAGCCTTTGAAGATGCCACTCAACCTGCGCATGGATATCTCCTCATCGACTTGAAACAAGACACGCCCTCCCCCCTGCGATTGCGTACCTTGATTTTTCCCGGTGAACTACAGACGGTGTACACCCCCAAATGAAGATAAAAGAAGAAGACAACGGTCGCTAGCCTTCATTCAAGCATCATGTCTGCACGCGTACGCAAGCACGCGCCCGCTCTGCGGGTATTACGCAGCGCGCCCCCGGAAGTGGGCCGGGCCCTGGTGCGCGGCGCGGATCGGGATTTGGTACGGTGTTTGTGTGAAGTCGCTCATAATGTATTAAAAGGCAATGTCCCCCTGAGTCCTCTGCAGAAAGGGAAATTGCAACGGCACAAGGCGGGTCTCCGAACGCTGGTGAAGAAAACGGGCAGTGTCAAGCAGAAGAAACAAGTGTTACAGTGAGGTGGATTTCTCGGCGCACTCCTGGCTCCCTTAGCCGCTACTGTACTAGGCCCGTTACTCGGGTCCATCTTGGGACGCTAACATGGAACATACGAAAAAAATGATGCTGGTCGAACCTCGACTGTTACAGAGTTTACAATCTCCCTATCCCGTCCCGGCCACCGTGCAAAAACTCCAGTCTCTGGATGAAGAGATGAATAGTATACTGCAACGTCCATTGCCCGATCACGAGAAAATTCAACTCTACCATCATACGCTGAACCGGTACCAGACGTTTATGGATCAATATAGAGGAAGTAGTACCAGTAGTACACTACCCACCACTACGCCCACTACATCCCCTCCACCACCACCGTCATCCTCGGCCTCACCTGAGCTGGAACAGGAAGTATTGGCCAGTGTGCCTAAAGCCTACAAGACCAAGGCCCGTTTATTGTTGGATCGGGTGAAACAGAATGCCGATATGGATTGGAATGCGGAAGGAAACCTACTGATTTGCAACCAAGTGGTGCCGGGGTCTCATATCACGGATTTAATCAACGATATGGTGCGTTCT
>JAVTVY010053498.1:0-26843 GCA_036873755.1 Hanleya hanleyi
ATATCCAGTATCGGACTATATGGGCTATATGGTACTTTTCCAAAAATTTCACCGTTGCGCTCCGAGACCCTTCCCATCGTGTTCTAAGTGACTAGACGTGAAAAACAAATCCAAGCCAGCCATATCACAATGATCGTGTGTGAATTTCCCAGGTTGAACCTATACCCCCATATAGCCAGCCTATAGGCCTATATACAGGCCTACCCGGTACTTTTCCCAAAAATTTCACCGATTCGCTCCGGGACCCTTCCCATTGTCATTTTCTTGGCGAGACGAGAAAAACGACACCCCACAAGCCAT
Source organism: Hanleya hanleyi (assembly GCA_036873755.1). Classification (NCBI taxonomy): domain Eukaryota; kingdom Metazoa; phylum Mollusca; class Polyplacophora; order Lepidopleurida; family Hanleyidae; genus Hanleya; species Hanleya hanleyi. The sequence continues at coordinate 301 of JAVTVY010053498.1, forward strand.
AGTAAAGCCCACAAAAAAAATTTGACCACCCCTCCCCCCCCCATATAGCCAGTATGGCACTATATGGGGCTATATACCGGTGACTTTTTCCAAAAATTTCACCGATTCGCTTAGAAACCCTTCCCATTGTCATTTTCTTGGCGAGACGAGAAAAACGAGACCCCACAAGCCATAGTAAAGCCCAGAACAAAATTGACCACCCCTCCCCCCGTATAGCCAGTATGAGCCTATATGGGGATATACCCATACAGGCATTTCCCCGTATATTGTATAATACAGACCCCTATTGTAGGTGTAAAGTCCGAGTTCCGCTTTTTATATTTACGGAAAACAATCCTAATTTTACATGCACCCACCCCATTGACTGGATAGGTAGGCCCCAATAAGCCCGGGGACCGATATTAGCCCTTTTGGCTAGAGTTGATAGGTGTTTTCCCCTATTTTAGGGGTAAAGTCCGTATTCCGCTTTTTATAGTTTCGGGAAAAAATCCTGATTTTACATGCACCCACCCCATTGACTTGATAGGCAGGTCCCAATAAGCCCGGGGACCGATATTAGCCCTTTTGGCTAGGGTTGATAGGTGTTTTCCCCTATTTTAGGGGTAAAGTCCGTATTCCGCTTTTTATATTTTCGGGAAAAAATCCTAATTTTACATGCACCCGCCCCATTGACTTGATAGGCAGGTCCCAATAAGCCCAGGGACCGATATTAGCCCTTTTGGCTAGGGTTGATAAGTATTTTCCCCTATTTTAGGGGTAAAGTCCGTGTTCCGCTTTTTATAGTTTCGGGAAAAAATCCTAATTTTACATGCACCCACCCATGACTGGATGCCTCTTCACGACTGCTTCACTTTGATACCTCACTCGACCCAATCGGACAATGCAGCGTATTTGACGTCTGGGGACTACTTTTTCTCCGCGGAAGCTTTTTCCCGCGACCGCATCACCGCCAGACCGCATCACCGCGAAAGAATACATGCCCAGGGGCCCTTTGCCGGAACTATAGTCACCCAGAGTTACCTTCCCCCTAGATTGGAACTCTTCTGTGCTGGAGGTAGTTTTTGGTCTCTTGAGCTGGTGGCGCCCCCTGGCGGAACTCCCCGTCATCTCCCCAAGAGTTATCTCCCCCGGCAAAATAAGGGTTTAAATCAGTAGACACTACTACTGTCCTATCTTAACGCTTTAACGCAATATCTTAACGCCTTAACGCCCTACCGTTAGCGCCATAACGCATTGTTGACCGCTCAATCAAACGCATGTGCTTTAACCATTGATCCTCGAGCCTTGATGGAAGTGATGTCATCGCTGAAAGTGGCATCTTTAGAGAAAGTGACGTCATCACACACATGTCCGCTCACCTGGAGGTGCCACCAGTACCCTAGTGTACAATGCTATGACTTCACTTCCGATGCTAACGTCACTTCTGATGCTAACTTCACTTCCGGCGATGCCGTCACTTCCATCAAGGACAAGGGAGCATGTCAAAATTTGGGCCGTTCTATTTGCATTTCCGCGTGAAAAACAGTCCGTGTACGCGGTCCAACTCTTTCAGCGTTGGATCGGCCCCACGTTCAAAATGGACCGGTCGAAAGAAAGTTTTGGATCGGTCCAATAGAACCGGTCCAATAGGCCATCAAAATGACAGCTTTTACCACTTCATAATTACTAGACTGTTCCACTGATAATGATGTGTAAATTTCTGTAGCAACAGAGCCCAAAGATTTTCTGGCCATTTCAAACTTCTGGCAATTTTCTCAGAAGACATAAAATATGTCTCTTCCTCATCCTCATTGAATGTCGGAACCAGTCTAACATTCCTAGCTGGATCGTAAAGTTGACAAGGTAGGCTCTGGTTTAGAAAACAGTGAAGCCTGGTAAAATCTTTTCTGAGTCATGGAATGCACCTACGTGCCACTACAATTCAAAGAAAGGTCAGCTTAAGGCGCAGTTTTGGGGACTCCGTAATGACAGACAGGGTAATAAACCGACCGCTTTCGTTAAAAGCAGCTATCTGTCATAGGTCTATAACTGAAAAGCTGATCCAGCATTCACACAAAGTACCTGACAACGCAAATCTTACTGAAAATCAGATATCGCAGGGTTACAAGAGTTTCTTGTTTAAGGGAGAAATGTCCCCCCCCCAGTTAATCCCGAGGGAAAAAGTAAACCTGTATTTATCTTGAGAGACTGAGGTATGGCTGGCGGAATGTTGCAATATTCTATGACAAAAAAATAAAATAATTCTCCTTTCTTTGAAGATAATAATCCTGTCTCTGAATGCAAAATTTCATGCACCTAGCGATATTCAATGAAAATAAATAGTTTAACACAATATATATTCAATACTTTGAATATAATATTCAGTTCTTTGAATATAATGTTCAATTCTTTGAATATAATATTCAATTCTTTGAATGGAATATTCAATTCTCATTGGCAGTTAACACAGCCAATGGACGGGCGTCTTCCATTTCAGGTCGTCTCAAGAATGATTGTACTGGCGCATGTGGTCGTACCGAGGCGAGATCGTCGAAGCGAAGTCAAGCGTCAGGCGGCTTTCGTCGTCTGTTACTCACAGTCACAGTACACTCCCTTTTCCATATATTCCCGGAACATATTATCGGTCAGATTAAACAAAGTTGATATCCGACATATCCTTTATTTTCAGTTCTGTCGCTGACAGAACACTCCAGCTGCCATGTTTGTTTACATTACAAACTGGGGTCAGCCAGTGCAGTTTGGTATGTGAATGATGTGGAAGTTTACCCCTGATATTCGCGTTTATTCTTATTTGACGTGTACAATTTTAGGTTACATGAATCAAAATACTGTTAGCAGATAGAAAACATTCTTAGAATACGTTGTTTAATTCAAGATTGACTATTTTCACACGTTTTTTTGTTCGAAAACTGTGCCGTCTTTTCGCCGACTCGACCCCAAGCTCGACCGAAGTAGTAGTGTAAACCTCAATTGAGTCATATTGACCTCAGAAATTTGCATATGACCTCTGTGACGTCACAGCGACAGCCAATCAGAAGCGAGTATTCTGTCACAGGGGTCATTGTGGGAGGTGGTGGTGGGTTCAAAATGGCGGCCTGTGGGAGGTGGTGGTGGGTTCAAAATGGCGGCCTGTGGGTGGTGGTGGTGGGTTCAAAATGGCGGCTTGTGGGTGGTGGTGGTGGGTTCAAAATGGCGGCTTGTGGGTGGTGGTGGTGGGTTCAAAATGGCGGCCTGTGGGTGGTGGTGGTGGGTTCAAAATGGCGGCCTGTGGGTGGTGGTGGTGGGTTCAAAATGGCGTCCTGTGGGTGGTGGTGGTGGGTTCAAAATGGCGGCCTGTGGGAGGTGGTGGTGGGACCAAAATGGCGGCCTGTGGGAGGTGGTGGTGGGTTCAAAATGGCGGCCTGTGGGTGGTGGTGGTGGGTTCAAAATGGCGGCCTGTGGGTGGTGGTGGTGGGTTCAAAATGGCGGCCTGTGGGTGGTGGTGGTGGTGGGTTCAAAATGGCGGCCTGTGGGTGGTGGTGGTGGGTTCAAAATGGCGGCCTGTGGGTGGTGGTGGTGGGTTCAAAATGGCGGCCTGTGGGAGGTGGTGGTGGGACCAAAATGGCGGATTGTAGAAAAACGTATAAAAGAAGGCGATTTTTTAGGGGTGGGGTGTATTCATTGCACTACCTGCCTGATTGACCTGACCAGCCTGCCTGCCTGCCTGACCTGCCTGCCTGCTTGCCTGCTTGCCTGCTTGCTTGCTTGCTTGCCTGCCTGCCTGCCTGCTTGCCTACCCGCTTGTATGAGACGAAAGCATGAGACGTGGAGAAGATTTTCCCTGGGACCCAGCAGCACCGCCGGTTGAAGTCTTGCCTGAAGACGAGCGTGTCAGGGACATTTATCGACGTCACTGGGCTACCATACGCCATTGTTTTCACCGTGACCGTCGTCTATTGGACTTGTATAACTATCGACTGCAGGACCTCACGTATTTGTCTACCTATGCCGAGAACATTTTCACAGATCAGGTGACAGCGTTCAAGTTGAATATGACATTCGGGTACATTTTACGTCACAAGGAGACGGACCAGGTGCGGTATTATTATCCCAGCAATAATACCTATGTGTTTGATCAGCCGTTCACGGTGACGGATGCGATTTCTCTGGAGCCACTCATCGACCAACTGACTACGTTGGATCCATTGGAATAGGCCCGGTTGCAACGCCCCAATACCCAATGGCTTGTGGAAATGGTGACCAACGTCACATTTTTCGTCACGAAAATGAGAGATCATCCTATCGGTGCTCCTGTACTACTACCCCCTTGGTTGCTTCATCGACACGGCCTGTATGCATTAACAGCAGGGGTACACGGGTCCTACAAAGACCGGAAATGTCTGTTTCGGTGTTTGGCCGTGCATGTGGACGAGTGTAACCCCAAGGGTTGTGACAGAGTGGCCAATGACTATTGGGAACAGTATTTACAGCAGCAAGACTTGGATAAGGGGCACTTCCGTGGAGTTCCGTTCAAGAATTTGGATGACGTGGAAACACTGTTCAACATCAATATCTTTGTATACCGATTACGATGCGAGGAGGATACATTTGTGGCTGAATTGGTTCATCGTTCAACAGAACGGTATGCTTCTACGATGAAAGTCAGTGTGTTCGACGACAATGGCGTGAGTCATTTTTCGCTGATCTACAATATGAGCCAGTACGCTCAGTCTTTCAGTTGTGCCCAATGCCATCGGGTGTTTAAAAAGTCTCGCGACTTACATCGCCACGAGAAAATCTGTACGAACGTGGTTAAGCGAGTATATCCGGGTGGTGTGTATCATAATACGCCTACTATTTTCCAGGAACTGGCCGATGAGGGTCTCATCATACCGGAGCAGGACCGTTATTTTCCCACCGGGCGTGTTACGATTTTGAGGCCCTGTTGGAGCCCATGGACATGTTTTCAGCGAAAACGCAGTGGACGCAGCGCCATATTCCTCTGAGTGTGAGTATTTCGAGCAACGTACCTGGCTATGACGCTGCACCCGTGTGTTTCGTGTCCACGGGGGATTCCCATGAGTTGATCACCCGCATGATGGAGTATTTAGAGGAAGTCAGCGCGGCTAGTACAGAACTATTGGTGTCCAAGTTCCAGGACGTACTGGACCAACTGGACGATCGGATTCCTATACCGGGTGTAGCGTTTAGTGACGATGAAGAGTCCGAGTCCGAGTCGGAGCCCGAGTCGCAGCTCCTGCAGTCGCAGGATGTGCCTTTACCGAAACCGTATGCGGAGAAATTGAAAGTGCGCTTCCTACAATATCTAGGCCAGTTACCGGTGCTAGGTTTCAACTCCGGGCGCTATGATTTGAACATGGTGAAGGAATTTCTTTACCCCTACTTGGCCCAGGCGAATACCCTCAAGTCCGTCATCAAGAAGATCAATAATCATATGGCCCTCACTACCACATCACTGCATTTCCTGGATGTACGGAACTACTTTGCTCCTAATTATAGCTATGATCAGTGGGTGAAGGCGTATGACTGTGCACAAACCAAAGGGAGGTTCCCTTACACGTATATATCGACCCTCGACTGTTTGGAGGAAACACAGTTGCCACCCCGGGATGCGTTCTTTGATGATTTGAAGCAAGTGGAATGTCCCGAAGACACGTACCGGGAACTACAGCAGGTATGGAACGATCAACATATGCAGACCTTGCGAGATTTCCTGATATGGTATAATAACCTAGATGTGGTTCCTTTCCTGGAAGCGGCCGAGAAAATGGTTCAACTCTTTCGTCGTGAGATGCACGTCGATATCTTCAAGGAGTGCTTGAGTTTACCGGGTCTGGCGCTTCGCCATCTTTTTCAAGCGTGTCCTACGTACTTCTCGCTGATACAGCAAAAAGATGCAGACATGCATGATTGTCTAAAGCAGAACATTGTGGGCGGACCGAGTCTTATTTTTCACCGTTACCACGAGAAGGACGTCACTACTCTCCCCAGTGGAAAACCCTGTGCTAAGATCATCGGTTTCGATGCCAATGCCTTGTACCTGTGGTCGCTGGCCCAACCTATGCCCAGTGGCCATTATACACGTTGGTTGGCGGAAGGTCGGCATTTTACACCGCAACGCACGCCCTACAAGCATCTGGCTGATCAGTGGTTGGATTGGGAAGCCTATCGACGGGGAATTACTATACGACACCAAACCAACGCCACAGAGAAGCGCATAGGAGATCGTCGACTCCCCGTCGATGGGTTTGCCCTGGTGGGTAGGACACCGACCGTATTCCAATTTTACGGTTGCTAGTGGCACGGCCACGGATGTCATTTCAGCGCTGGACGCTTCAACGAACGACGTGGAAAAACACCGGAAGAATTACGGGAAGAAGTGATGGAGAACGGTGATTATGTGAAAGAGAGAGGATACCATCTGATCGAAATGTGGGAGTGTGAATTTCACACCATGTGCCAGGCCCTGCCCCATTTACGGCGTTTCCTAAAAGAGCGCGAGTACCCCTTGAGTCGTCGGCGACTCCTGAGTCTGCCACAGATGTTCGACGCCATTCGTTCGGGGGACCTCTACGGCTTTGTCGAATGTGATTTGCATGTTCCCGACACTCTCAAGCCCAGTGTCCTCCCATCTTTAAGAACACGCTGGTGGGTCGGGATGATATTGGGGACACCATGAGGGCCTATGCGGAGCAACACGAGTGTTTGCCTCAACCTCGACGGATGTTGATTGGTAGTATGTGGGCCGAGAAAATCTTGCTGGGCACTCCCTTACTGCAGTGGTACATGAACCACGGTTTGGAAATTACCCAGATATACCAAGTGATACAGTACGTACCCCACGCCTGTTTTGCGGAGAATGCCGACATCGTGACGTCGGCCCGTCGTCAAGGTGATCAAGACCCGAGTCAGGCCATCATCGGTGAATCTTGGAAGTTGACGGGCAATGGGTATTATGGAAAAACAGTCACGAACCAGGATAAGCACGTGAACGTGAACATTTGTACTACTGCCCAAGCCCACAAAAAAGTGAATTCTCCTCTGTTTCGGTCCGTGGACGTCATTGATGACGACACCTATGAAATCACTTCAGCCAAGAAGACTATCCGTTACAACCTACCCCCGCAGATTGGATGTATGGTATACCAGGTGGCCAAGCTGAGGATGCTGCAGTTTCTCTATGATTTCATGGGTGTGTATTTTAATCCATCAGACTGGCAACTCATGGAGATGGATACGGACTCTAATGCGGATTGGGAGTCCCTGGTGAAACCGGAGTTACGTACCCAGTATGAAGCGGAACGGGACCAGTGGCTACCTCGACGTGACCATTACCAGTACGATAAGCGTACGCCGGGCCTCTTCAAGCTGGAGTGGAGTGGGGATGCTATGATTGGTCTCTCCTCCAAGACGTATTACTGTTACGGGGGAGACGAAAATAAGTTTAGCTGCAAAGGGGTGAGCCGGCGCGATCCCAACATCGACAAAGCCTTGTACTTGAACGTGCTGCAAAGCCAGGCCAGTGCGAGTGGCACTAACCGAGGATTTCGGGTGGTGGATCACCAGATGCGGACGTACATTCAGCAACGAGACGCCTTTACTTTCTTTTACCCGAAACGGAAAGTGCTGGCCGATGGTGTGAGCACCACTTACTTGGACTTGTGAACGGAACACACTATAACTGTTGATACACAAAAAACTGTAAAAGTCAGGATGGCCGAGTGGTCTAAGGCGCCGGTATTAAGTGCTGGTCGGCGAAGAGCTGGCGTAGGTTCGAATCCTACTCCTGACAGAATTTTTTTGGACCTTAACCCTACTATTCTATTTGTACCCTGTATTCTATTTGTACATATTCTACCTTCTTGTTGACTTAAATAAAAAAAAAGTCAAACCCATCATTTTTTGTGTTTTTTCATCAATTTTTATTGAACATCAATGAACGTCAGAACAACAACGTCATAACAATAACGTGATAAAAAACAAGTGGCCTGCGCGCAGTGCATTTTCAGTTAACCATAGTATTACCAAACTCCAACACCAAAAAACAATCCCTGCCCCATCAACGGCCCTTTTCAGGGCCAACCCCTTACTTCCAAACACACAGGGTTTTTTTTCTCAGTGTTTTAGGGCTAACCCATGCAAAAATTTGGTGCAAAATGAGCGGAATGATTGCAGATAACATTACAGCCCGAATCATAACGGACTTTCACGAAGGGTGAGGGTGGAATAAAAAAAACTAGAACGGTTACGGGTACGATACGATACGATACGATACGATACGATACGATACGAATTTTATTACGATCAAAGTAAACGTACAGTGATCAAGGGGAAGTAACTCCCAACATAAACAAAAACACTGATACGGGTACGGATAGAGAGAGGTGCGCACCTATAACGTGTACGGCTACGGACTAGGGTTTTTTTACATTTTAACATGGCAAAATTTAGACTAGGTGAATTTGGTGTAAAATGAAGGCATTCTGTCGTGACCCAGAATGCATTGGGGTAATATTATAAAGAGTGGAATGGACTTTAACCTGGAAATTGATGTGTTATTTACCTATTGTTACCTAGGTATGTGTGCGGGAGTTGGTGTTATTTTTGTTGTTGTGCTTTTGAGTTTACAAGTTTCCTCTTTCGGAAAGATGGGTTGGCCCTAAAAAGGGCCTTTGGAAGATGTAAGCGATTACATCGTTGGGGACAGGTGGCATTGTCTTCTCACAGTACACACCGGGCATATCAAGGCTATGAATTCACACACTAGGGGGTTGTAATCGTCCGGAAACTCTGGTAATCGGGCATGTCGGTGTATACAGGCTATACACAAGGCTTGATGCCCACAGGGGAAAATGGCGTATTTGGCGAAGTGATTACAGCATTCCACGCAGCGTAAATAGGGTGCTGCTTGGCATTCTGTGTTGGATGCCAGTCTTCTTTCTATTGCGGTAGCGTAGTGCATGACGTCTTCAATTTGTTCGCTTATTTTTCTTGTGTTCTCTCTTATTCTGTTTTTTCTTGAGTCTTTTCTGTTTTTTCTTGAGTCTTTTCTGTTTTTTCTTGAGTCTTTCTTTTTCGGGTACTGTCTTTTTCTGTGTTTTCTTGAGTCTTTCCTCTTCTCCTCTTTTCCTTCTCCTTCTTCTCCTTCTTCTTCTTCTTCTCCTTCTTCTTCTCCTTCTTCTTCTCCTTCTTCTCCTTCAGCTTGGAGGCTTTGTTGTTGTTGTTGTTTCAAGATATCTTCTAGCACTCGGTCCATTTCGTGAAAACGTTGGTATTGGAGTGTCGTAAGATCCGGTGTCGCTCCTGGGGGGTGACTAAGATCCGGTGTGGCTCCTGGGGGGGTCACTAAGATCCGGTATGGCTCCTGGGGGTCACTAAGATCCGGTGTCGCTCCTGGGGGTCACTAAGATCCGGTGTCGCTCCTGGGGGGTCTTGATTATGGCCGCCCTGTGGTTGTTCTTCATGTTTAAATAGGTCTTGTATAATAGCATCGATCCATGGCTCATCATGTACCATATCGATGTTGCCGAGCAGTTGTAGTTCATCATCATTTATCATGAAATCTGGTAACAGGTTGTCAATATCCATGATTTCAGCCAGGGATGACTCCATGACTGTGGACTCAGGCTGGTCAAATACGGTGTAATAGGCTGGTGAATTTGCACTGGTAAAATGAAAAGCTTCTCCACGTCTAATACAGACTGGTATAATTGTGAATGAATCAGTAAATACTGCGCACTATTTATAGTGTAACGCGCGGACGTGAGCGTAATTTTTATATCTTTGTGCTCACTTACGCTGGAGAAATATTTTTGTGTTTCTTTTCCAATTTTAAACCGGTGTGATTTTGCAATAAATGCGAGTGCACGTATAAAATTTATTTCAAGTTGAACTGGGGCAACTGATCGTGTAGCATTTAAAAATTTAGAAGGGTAGCGGTAGACTAAGCCACTATTTTTAATGATTTTATCGATTTTTAAACCCGTAACGTTATGGTTAGGTAGTGTGGAAAACCCGGTACACTGGAAATAAATCGGTTTTCCTGGGTAAAAATACGTCAAGTATGTTCCTCACAGCCTTATAATGTCACCCTGAAAATTGTTGCTGGTTTATCGAAAGAAAACTAGGAAATTTTATCGTATCACACCGGCTACGGTAACACAGCACTATACAGTGTGCAGGCAAAATGTGAGTACAGCTATGGGTGTCAAATGGGGTGTGTTACCGTAGCCCAAGGATAAAATTTCCTAGTTTTTTCTTTTTGATAAACATGCTGCAATGAACTCACATTTATTGCAAAAAATGAGACCGGTTTTAAAGTTGGGAAAATAAAACACAAAATTTTTAGCAGATACCGCCATCTTGGACCCACTCCCACAGGCCGCCATTTTGAACCCACCACCACCTCCCACAGGCCGCCATTTTAAACCCACCACCACCACCCACAGCCGCCATTTTGAACCCACCACCACCACCCACAGAACGCCTAGACTATAAATAACGCGTAGTATGTTGCCATTTATTCACAACTACAATCATGGGTACAAGACGAAGGCTATTCACCGATCCTAGAGAACACAGAGAGGTGATTACGAGTGAAGAACATAACGATGGAGTGACAATAATTACAAGCTTTGAGCGGGTTATTGCCGACGAAACGATGATACGGCGAAGTGAAGAACAACTCGAAGAGCTCAGGAGGGAGGCAATGGAAGAAGATGCGAGGTTGATGAGACGGCGAAGTGAAGAACAAGACGAGGAGATAAGGAGGGTGGCAATGGAAGATGAGGATGTAACTGATGATGAACTCCCCGACCTAGAGTGGTTAAACAGTAACAGACCTCCAGCAAATACAACGGCTACCCAAACACCAATTATAACAACGCCGGCTACCGAAACAACAACAACAACAACAACAACAACAACAACAACACCACCACCATGCTCTTGGGCCGAGGTAACCCGCCTCAACAAACAGGTGAACCGCCTAAACCAACAGGTGACCCACCAAAACGAACAGATTAATCACATGAGACAAGACATGGATCAAATGGACGCTGTGAATTTAAAACAAGAACAAGACCTACATAAGGAAGAAAGTAAATCAAGCTGCAGCGTGTGTACAGACGACGAAAGCCTGTACGCCCTATTTCCGTGCGGGCATTTATGCCTATGTGAAGAATGCTGGGTGACGCTAACATGTATAGGGGACATGTGCCACTGCGCTGAAACGGACGAACAGCATTTAAAAATCAAGTGTCTCGTCTGTAGGAAGCAGGTGGCCGGGGTAAAGAGAATCTACCGCTCCTAAAACAAGTGTCGTAACACTTTTTCAAAGGCCCTTTTCAGGGCCAACCCATGTTTTCGAAAGAGGAAACTTCTAAACTCAAAGCACAAAAAAACCCACACCAGCTCCCATCACCCCTATGAAAAAACCTAAGGTCTTCACCACAATAGACTCTTAATGTTGAATTTTTTTAATACAATTATCTTTTGCAAAAGAATGAACACTAACAGCCATTTTTTGAACTTTCTACTATTTTTTATTAACACAAATAGAATGAACGTGTTCACCAGACTCTGGGTATTGAATTTTTAATACAATTATACGCTATGAAGGCGCTTCAATGCACATAGAATGAACATAAAATGAACATAGTGTAGGAATACGTCAGGAGAGAAGCCGTATTTTCAGCTTGAGCAAGACTGGCAGATGATAATGTCTGAATGTTCCAATGCAATAAGACTTGAAAATGCTCAATATTTATACAACAAGACAATAGAATGAACGTCTTCAACTCTGAGTATTGAATTTTAATACAATTAACAGTAAAAACTCTGAGTATTGAATTTTTAATACAATTATACGCTATGAAGGCGCTTCAATGAACGTGTAGGAATACGGTAAATGTTTTCAACACAAGACTTGAAATGTTCAATAGTTATGCAACAAGACTTGTTTGAACTCATCATCGTCTTTCCGCCCCTGGTGCACGTAGATGTAGGTAGCAATCTGTTCACGTGGAATTCTGGGAGCGCAGGCAGCTTCCAATGCCAGGGCAATTTGCTCCTCGGTCACGCCCTGTAGTGCCTCAGTGATGAGCGCGTATGACGGTACACTATTCTCCACACACGTATGCATGTTTATCGGACTGTTGTTCCCACAGCCTGCACATGCTTCGATACGCAAGTGTCGAATGCGAGGTCTGACATGATCCAGGAATGTGTCGATGTACTTCTTACAAATATACTGAGTCACCTGGTCAGACAGGGCTTCATGAATTGTAGCTGTGAGACTCTGCAACTTCCGCCACGCCGTTATTTTCAAGGTGACACCCTGAGGACAAGGAACACGCTCTTGCGTATCTAACCTCATTTTCCATTTGCGTATATGCACCAGGAGCTGGTCGTTGAAATAGGCACAGCTGACAAAAATGTCGTCACCCACATAAAATTTCGCTTCGTCACTCCCCTGGTCGCGAATAACAGCATCGATGGCGTAATCAAGGGTCTGTAGTTTTAGCCAGGTGTCGAAAGTCAAGGCAATATGCCTAGCTGGTCTGTCGTTAAAGGCCGGTGCGTTAAAATGCACTTCTTCGTCTTTGACACTCACAGTTAAATAGGCTGAGAGCTCCCAAATGTTCGTGTGGGCTGCCTGGTAGGCCTGCTGGATAATGTTATTGATCTCCTGCACAGACATAGGAAGTTGCACCTCTTCTTCTTTCACGGGCTCAGGCACTTGCTGGGGTACTGGCTGAAGCACTGGCTCAGGTATTTCTAAAGGTGTTAGTCGGGGCCGTTTGGGTCGTGCAGCGCGTTTGGCAGGTACACCAGACGCTGGGTGCGTACGTTTGCTAGCTGTACGCTCTTCGGTGGTGTCCATGACTAAGATATCATCATCTTGTATAACGTCGGCTTGAAGTAGATCTGCTAGTTCTTCATTTCCCGTCTTCTTCAACCCCTCCACGAAGGCTAGAAATGCATAGGGGGTAGAGCGCAGTAGACCGTCGATGAGGGCTCTGTTTTGTGCTGAAGTGGTTTTCTCAGCCATGATATCTTCGACACGCTGTTTCAGAAGTATGTTTTCCTCCATAAGCAGATCACATAGTTCAGCCACATGCTGCATCTCATCAATGAGGCGAACACGGTACTTTCGAAGCTTCACTTGCTGGGATGACTCCATGACTGTGGGCTCAGGCTGGTGAGTAACTGCTACGGTGTAATAGTCTGGTGAATTTGCACTGGTAAAATGAAAAAAAGTAAAAGGTTCTCCACAGCTCATACAAGCAGGCTGGCTGGCTGGCTAGAGGTGAGGCAGGCAGGCAGGCAGGCAGGCAGGCAGACAGGCTAGAGGTGAGGCAGGCAGGCAGGCAGGCAGGCTGGTCAGGTCAGTCAGGCAGGTAGTGCAATGAATACACCCCACCCCTAAAAATCGCCTCCTTTTATACGTTTTTCTACAATCCACCATTTTAAACCCACCACCACCACCCACAAGCCGCCATTTTGAACCCACCACCACCTCCCATAGGCCGCCATTTTAAACCCACCACCACCACCCACAAGCCGCCATTTTAAACCCACCACCACCACCCAAAAGCCGCCATTTTAAACCCACCACCACCTCCCACAGGCCGCCATTTTGAACCCACCACCACCTCCCACAGGCCGCCATTTTAAACCCACCACCACCACCCACAAGCCGCCATTTTAAACCCACCACCACCACCCACAAGCCGCCATTTTAAACCCACCACCACCTCCCACAGGCCGCCATTTTAAACCCACCACCACCACCCACAAGCCGCCATTTTGAACCCACCACCACCTCCCACAGTGACAGAATACTCGATTCTGATTGGCTGTCGCTGTGACGTCACAGAGGTCATATGCAAATTTCTGAGGTCAATGAGGTTCAATTTACGCTTTACCTACTACTCACAATCAAAGCGTGATTGATATACTTACTCTGGAAACGACTTAGAATTCATTGGATAAAGAATAATTAGTGATTATTTAAGGTCAGTGATTATAATTTTATCTATAGAACATCATGTCTTGCTGACATCATTGAAAACTGTTGACCGCTTCTCTTGTAGGAAACCATCTTATGTTTTCATTATTTTAATTTCATATACATTTGGAAGCGATGCTGTCATGCGAAATACAGCTTTCGATTATTGGCGCGGGAATTCTTATATTGAAGACGGCTGAATATTGAATGTTGGATCTGACGCTTGCCATTGTCTGGGGAGCGGGAGAGAGGCAGTCATTCCCCAGTGTTTCCAAATGTAGAAAAATTCAGAGCTGAAACTTCAGCTTACCATAATAGGCGTTATGTTGTTCTAATTTTTATAACAACCCCTAGCAGAGCATGGGTAAAAATGGCCACCATATGGGAGTATATTTTATCTTTTCGCGTTTAGCCATATTTCAGCTATTTAGCGACAAGCAATATCAAAGTATATCGAAGAACATTAACAATCGACCAAAGATCTAAAAATAGAACGCAAAACGTATCTAAAAAAATACATCACAGTCGTTGTCAAACAATCCGCGAATAAATCTGATAGATTTGTTTATGTTTTTTTTCAGTACTTGTGGTGCCATCTTTTGCAGGAAACTAGCATGATTTAAATTCTTTGGTGCTCATGCTGTAGGTCTTTGAATATGGACGCAGAAATTCTTTAATGGACGACGACTGAATACTGAATGACGGACTGGACGCTTGTATTATGTACCGGTGTGATAGAAACGGTGGTCCCCAGAGACCAGTATCCGGTCTCCTATATTTTACCTAAGGCGGGCTCTGATATCCAAGTGACCCTTTTCAGATGTCAGTGTCCGGGCTGTGTTAAAGCATAGCAAGCGGACACTCATATCTGTGGGGCCACCGTTTCTGTCACACCGGTAATCTGAATGCAACCACCAGGTCCATATAATTCGCAAGCGGACGGCGAACTCGGCCTCAAAGTCCCATGTTACGATCTCTTTCTACCATAACATTATTCATCATTGTAAAAAATCATTTTATTTTTAGATTTCTCAGTGAATTCGCAGCGATATAGTCTGGACATCCGGAGAATACTACTGTTCATACTCTCGAGAAGAGAGGTCATAGATTTTTCTCTGAACCAGTGCGTCGGTTAGTCTGACGTGTACGCAAGGGGACCTCACATCCACAGTCTCCATCGCCTCGGGAGGGTTAGAGGATTGCGGCTCCGAAATTGGAGCCACGAAAGCCGAACTAGCGTCTAACTCCTCCGCAAATGCCATCTTAACATGCTTGACAGTCTCAATAAAATTAACTGCCATGCTTTCCTGCCCATCTTTGAGAGCCTCGCACATAATTTGAAGAGCCTTCTCATCTCTCTTACGCACAACTTTCACTTTTCATCTTCTCACGCACTTTTACAGCCTGCACCTCCTCATCTCTTCTGTCTCACATCGCTGAACCGGCACGGTTTCGTGCCTCGGTGGTGCATGTATGAAAGTTGGTCAGTTACTTACCGACGGACGGTGGTTCTCCGGGTATTTCGACTTCCTCCACCATTCAAAGTGGCTGTCACCATATGAGTGAAATAACTTGGAATGTGACATTCCAGGTATGGATTAAGAATACTGGTCAGCGGTACGGATTTGATATTTTTGGAACATGATGATGTCTTACAGGCATCATTGAAAACTTTTGACCGCTTCTGTCTTGCAGGAAACTAGGAGTGAGTAGTAGGGTTTAACGTCGTTTCAGCCATGTTTCAGTCATATCACGACGGTGCCTACATCTGCCAGAACATAGTTCCAATTACCCTGGACATTGATCAGCCCAGCCAGTACAGCTCTCGGTCACCTATCCAACTATTGACCGAGCTTAACGTTGCTTAACCTCGGTGATCTGACGAGAACCGGTGTGTCCAACGCTTTAAGCCGTAACTAGCCTATTTTTATGTACACTTATGATTTATTTCTTGAAGTTGGTGCTAATGCTGTTATTACAGAAGATACGAAAGGACAATACCCTACAAATATGTATCCACATGGGATTTCTCGCCTCTCTCTACTACAATCCCTCACCAGGACCTTATTGCCCGTCTTAGTTCATAATACTATCGGTTTTCAAGGAAACGGATTGCCAATATATTAATGTCAGAAGCCATAAAGCATTATTACCCTATTTCAGTACTGAATACAATAAACAACAATAAGGCGATGAATGTGCTGGAATAAAATATGGCCATGGTTTTATTAAACGACAAGACAAAGATATCATGAAGGCAATTCCACACTCAGACTGTCGATACAACCACAACATTGCATATATGACTAGCCTAAGTAAACACACCCCCTTTTATGGTAACATAACTTGAGGCTGTAAAATCACACACCCCCACTCATGGTAACATAAGCGAGGCTGTAAACACAAGGCCACAAAGCATATGTATACATGGGCCACACCTCCACCAATTCCTCATGGTGACATAAGTTATCAGTAGAAGTGTGTCCACCCCAAAAATACTTTGACTGGTCACAAACAAAGCCCACACATGACTTACATGTACATGCCTTAAAATTGCCATATTTTGCCGCATGAAATCTTTATGCGCAAAGCTTTTAATCCAATTTCTTTAGAATATCTAGTCTCATCAAACCATGACAGAACTTGATTTTAAATTTGCAAAGAGAAAACATTGTGTTAATAACCATAATTATCAATACGATTATTAGCGAAATACACCAAATGTGTTAGATGGGTGGGAAATGGGTGGGATTAAAAATACTTGCGAACAGGAAAAATCTCAATCTCTGGCAGCAGGGTGCGTACAGCACTGTCCAGTGTCTCCAGCGAAAGACCTCGTGTCTACCCGCGCAAGCGTACTTATCACCACGTCAATACACCGCCTCAGTTAGACCAATGGGAAGAAACTTGTTGCACACGACAGAAAAAGGGGGGAGATAATTTTACATGTTTAACCCCAGTTATCTCCCTTCCACCATGAAATAACTTGCTGTACATACAATTTCATTTACACAAAATTACTGGCAGGATACAAGCCAGTACTTCAAGTTTAATAATGTAAATTAACGGTGATTACGTTAATTTCATTTATTTAGCTCTACCACATATAAGGGATATCATTCATGAGGTGTTTCTTTGTTGATACATTTGCTTGAATTTTTTATTAATAATATCTATGTAAAATTTGGCAATACCATATATCAACAGTATATAGGTATTGCAATGGGTACTAATTGTGGACCCCTTTTGACTGACCTATATATGTTCTCTTATGAATACGACTACACGTATATGCAGACGCTTTCAAAACAGATAATTTCAAAGCCCGTTCCTTTTCATTCATCAAACGCTATATAGACGATCTTCTTGCTGTGGATAATCGCTATATAGATGACGCAGTGAAGGATATATATATCCATCTTCACTGAATTTGAAGGAAACTACAGATGCCCATAACGGCACAGATTATATGGACCTATATCTCCATATAATGAAGTGGGCCTTCTCTCTCGTCGACTTTACGGCAAAAGAAATGATTACAATTTCGACATCGTAAACTATCCCTATCTGGAAAGTAATATATCAGAGGGACCTGCATATGGCGTATACATATCTCGCCTATAGTCTGTCTATTTTAATTAGTCGTCTACTTTGAAGCTTGTAAATAATCAGCAGTTACCTCAGCATAAAGTTTCTTTTTTGCATTGTGTAGAACAAACAGAACTCTACAAAACGACTGCCATTTCCCTGTGATATCGATAATATATCACGTTTGAAATAACTTTTTAATTCTCTCCATATAAAACTCCAGTACAGTGGTTACAAGTAGCGGGACTCAATTACATAGGGAGACGTCATAATGTATTCGTGTTGTCTAGTACAAAGGTCAACAATGCCGTGTACGGTCATAGAGGTGGGTGCGGTTTATCATTCGGCAATTTCACTGGGCATGGGATATAAGCGACACTCCCACGGACCGCCTGTTATTACTGTATTCGGCATTAATGACCTTTGTGCCAGTGAGCATGAATACATTATGACGTCTCCCTATGTAATTGAGGCCGGGAGCATAAATAACTGTACTGGAGTTTTATATGGAGTGAATTATAAAGTTATTTCAAGCGTAATATATTATCGATATCACGGAGAAATGGTAGTCATTTTGTAGAGTTCAGTTTGTTCTACACGCTGCAAAAAAGAAAATTTTTGCAGGGTTAACTATTGATTTTTGACAAGCTCCAAAGTAGGCGACTAATTAAAATGGACAGACTTTAGTACCAATTGCTAGATCCTGCGTTAAATGTGGCGATTTTTAATCAACGTCACAGAACTTTATTGCAGAAACTTATATCCATAAATATTGCACGCTGCGCTCGTATTTTGCTATCAGCATGCAATATGTATCGCTAACTTTGACTGGAAGCACTCGATGGTATAGCCCTGATTTACAAGTTTCTACAATAATGTTTTTGTGACGTTAAGATCGTCGCATTTTACATAGGAACAAATGGTCCCTAGCCCCGGTTTAAGCGGAATTAGACACACATTACGAAACGTGTGATCTAGCAAGCTACGATCGTATTTTGCCGTCAGTATAAAATATTTATCACAGAACTTGGCGTTCGATGGTATATCCTCGTTTGACAATTGTCTGCAATAATATTCTGTGATGTTGATTAAAATCATCAGTCTGCACATTATTTAGAAAATGCTACAAGGCAAGATATGTATACACTATATGCAGGTCCTTTTATAATATTGCTATCCAGAAATGAGTAGTTAACTGTCAAAATTGTCTCTCTCGTCATACGTGGGAGAAAGCCCTGATCATTCTTGTAAAGATCTATGTTCCATTTGTGCAAACAGTAATTTCCTTCCAATCCAGTGAAGGGGTACATATCCTTCACAGCGTCGCTGATAAAGGATTATTGCGAGGAGATTGTTTATTTAGCATTTAGTGAATGAGAAGGAACGGGCTTTGAAATGGTCTTCTTTCACCCGAATAAAAGATCTTCTAAAGTAGCTGCTCGATAGAAAGAATCTCTTATAATCTTAAAATCTATACAGTCGATAAGAATATGTTTCACTGTGCGATCTTCGTGGCATGGAATACACCTTGGGACTGGCTCTTTTTTTTACTAATGTTCGTGAGTTAATCGTGTATGGCCGATTCTGCATCGCCTGATTATGGCTTGATCGAAACGTTTGACCGTCCCAGCTTCTCAAGTTTCGCATCACAGTGTTCAACTTTCCATTTCTTTCTAGGTTTCCTTTTGCGTCTGTCAACAACCTTGTCATGTTCCCGCTCTCTAGCCACGTAGTTCTTTGAGAATGATGGTGTGGAATATTGAACTACAGGTTGTGTAGTTTTTGCAGGACCTACTTCAGAAAAATCATCATCGGAATGTGCGTTGGGTCTGTGTTGGATGTATAGCAACTACCTCCAGCGATATAAATCATCAGCGGAAATAAAGGCAATGGCGGTGGTACGCTCCTAACTTCTCACGTTTCCACAATTTAAGGTGAGCAGTTCTACTTTTTTCCACTGGTGGCCAACCACGACTAGGATATACAACGAGTCGTTCTTGATCTACCTAAATCTGATACAATATGGCACCTTAACCACTGAAACTTGCATCAGTTGTCACAAAAAAGTTCAGGATATATCACAACTGGTGGTTGCCTATAGTCTGGCCCGTAATTCCTCCGATCAGGTGAATGGCATGGGCTTGATTCCTTTTTAGTTATTCAACCAGTCGGCTGAAAGGTGCTGGTGTAAAAAAGCTTTGGGACAACTCTATCTAGTATTCTATATAATCTAGCAGGCATTGGACATCTGTTACATTTTCTGAAGTTGGCCAGTTTTCTAGCACGTCTGAGTTGTCGGGATGGGTTAGAATCCCCCTCCCCCGATAGCTTATGTAAGCAAACTGTCACGTCAAATTTACGAAAACAGAAAAACGTAACAGAAAAGGTTTGTGAAGTCAAGGATTAACAATCAAAATTTATTTGCAATACTAAAATCATATACAAAATTAAGTAAGGTCAATACAACAAATAAATGTGAAATATAGTCTTACCGTTCAATGCTATACCGGTGTATACTTCACAGTCCGTGTTGACGTGCACAAATCTCTTCACAGTCCGTGCCGACGTGCACAAATTTGGGAGTATTTTGGGAGTCCAACACTGCTCGGTTGTTTAGAGTCCCAGTAAATGTCCAATTTCCGACAGTTCAATCACGTAGATTACACAACAGCCAAAAGTCAATTCTCAGGAGTATACAATTCAGCAGTCCACAGGAAAGGTAACACAGTATAACGCACTCACATAAAGCCAGTTTGAATTCCCTCTCGAATAACTGAGTGTTACGCTATTTATACTTTATGGGGCATTCCAGTACATTGTACCAAATCAAGAAGCCTCTCGAATATGCATTACATCATCATCTGGCCTAGATACAATTTATAATAATCTTCTAGAAAGATCGAAGTGATTAGTCCTCGTAAATAAGCTTGCGTCATATATTCTAGAAGCATCCTGTCTAATAATAGACTACAATACCATGACAAAACAATCTCACATCTCGTTGCATTAGCGCTTTTAATGTTTGAGTGTATGGTTCCGAAGTCAGGTAGACAATTGGTCCAAGTACAGTAAGTGGCTGTAAGTCCTGAATATACACCAGAATTAAAACTCGTGTGAAACACGAAGATACGCATTTCCCCCCGAAAACAGATGTAAAACATAATTTGGTATGCACAGAGCTTCAGATCTTCCCAATTTGGGCACATCCACCCTCTATTAGACATAATATTTTGGGAGGGATAGGACAGAGTGTGGGCCTGGGGCACATAACCCAGGGGGATGAGCAATCGGGAATGGTCCCTGGTAATAGTACCTCTGAAATGGGATTTCTTTACCAATGAGTGAAACCCAAAGTGACTCAGATGAGAGACTGAGCGTGGGAGTGAGGCAAAAACCCTCGGACACAATACAATAGAAGAAAATTTCAGTTTGATGTTTACATATTATCTTTGAAGTCATAATATCAAAATGCACCGGAACACAACAGCAGTTTACTGAATTCAGATATATAAAAACGAATCTGAAGAGGGACACACAGTATAGCGTTAACGGAACATTATCAGTTTTACTTCAAAGATCTATTTGTAACACACGCTTACATATGGACAGATAGCAATGCTATCTCAAAATCAGAAATATGCTGTCAAAATGTGCCAGAACATGCCATTTCCGGTTTAGATTTTAAAGAAATTGATGGGGACATCCACATAAAACAAACAAAAAAGTGAGCTTTAACTGAGTGATGATTTGTGATTTTATTCATCATAAAAACAATCTCCTGAAGTTCTGGGATGTTAGGTCCCACAACTGCTGAAGAGGCTCAAATCTACACATATTGTTGTTCCCAGACTTGGCTATTGTATGCATTGTCTCGTGATTCTTACATGGAGTATGAACCGTCTATGCCTGTTAATACTTATGCATTGCATATCCCAAGAATAAGACTCAAGACCAATGACAAATCTCATACATAGGGGGAAAAATCTATTAAGCATGAAATAAACAATGTTAAGAATGCGAAATTTTGATTGTTTTGATCACAGAAACTATTAAATCAATGACTGTGGTTGAACCAATAGCTGATGTTATTGGTTCAACTTTTTATGACAGTAGTCATACACAGCCACTGAAGACCGAAGAAAATTAAATGAAATATCAATGAACAGGATTCATTTTCAATGTGAATATTAAAGAAGTGACACTGATTATAGAAATGAACTGTTTACTTTGTAGACAGGTAGTCCCCCTATGTAAAGTGTATTATGTAATAAGCCAACTACTTGAGGTTTTGTTACTTGCATGGTCAACACACAGGCACACATTATTTAGACCTGTGCAGTAAAAGAGTTAATCAGTGTAGTTTAATTCAATTTGACCGAAGTAGCATATACCGTACTGCAAGTGGCTCACAGTGAAAATATAGGAGAAAATATAGAAGGAAAAATCTGGGAGATGGTAACTCATAAGTGTCAAGTCAATTTGAATCTTGCATTTTCCCGATTTTGGTGACGCATGCACATTGGAACAGTGAGTCTGTGTTCAAACTCAAAGTATACACATCTTAGGCTTGATTCAAGCATTGGAAAGTGCATACACAGTTTGAAATATATGTATTAAGGCAATGTGACGTCACTGGACCTAGATATGACTGCAACAGACCACCATGGAATACCATGCATTATTTGCAGTTTGTGTAATAAAATCGTAAAAATTACAATAAATATTTTCCGACAGTGTTCGCAATGGTCTTTCATTTGTTTGAAACTTTACTTGAGGGCTTACGATCACTTTAAGTTAACGGTTTCAGAGACATTCACGTTTAAAGTCGCGGCGGCGGATCCGTTTCTCATGAAAACATAACAGCATCCACTTTGTGGAAATGGAAATTCCGTTCAGGTAAATCTGAAGTTTCTCCAGAAAAACTCCAGAAGTCGCTGGAACATAGCTGGCTCATTACAATGACCAAAGAGCCTTCTCGTTCATAACAAGTGAGAAATGACTACATTGTAGTCAAAACCTGCGGCAGTGGTGATAATACAGTGAAAGACATATCAGCGGAGGTAGTGGTAATTGTAGAAAAAAGCGCCATCTGCCTGTGTTTTTATGCCGAGGGAAGTAATTTTCAACTTGTAACCCACAATTGTAGGGATTGCGTAATAGTTCTGATACCATATAGATATATTCACTTTCCCCATTCAAAATCCGACGATTTGACAGACGAACTCACCATGATCGCTTTGGCAATGTTTTGGTACAAGTATCGTGTATGCCAAGTTTCAAAACATTCGGTTCAGTCGTTACTTTTTGCAAATCAAGAAGGCTTTCAAATATTTGGAAATCCAAGCAAATTTCGAGGATTTAGTCATAGCGCGAAAATCTGCGCTCTTCAGTCTCCCTTCTCGCTTAATTTGCCGATCAAAATGAAAAATTTATATTTCCTTCAAAGTTATTTTTCAATAAATTTAGTATCAGATCTATCACCTCGATCTGTGAAACTACGGAATGGGATTTGAGGCTTTATCGAACTGTCCAAGAGGCATAATGACAATTTTTCACTATTCAAATTGAGGCCTGTTACAGTCTTGATATTCGATTAAAATAATTAATTAGGTTTCTGCATTTACGTTCGTTATGATCTGCGAACTAAATTCCTTGCCACTATTTTCCACGCAGCAAGTCAATACCAAGCCATGGTTTGCTTCTTCTATATA
This sequence comes from Hanleya hanleyi, assembly GCA_036873755.1. Classification (NCBI taxonomy): domain Eukaryota; kingdom Metazoa; phylum Mollusca; class Polyplacophora; order Lepidopleurida; family Hanleyidae; genus Hanleya; species Hanleya hanleyi. The sequence goes on from JAVTVY010053498.1 coordinate 23,611, forward strand.
AATGATTAACTATTTCATTCTTAAGAAATATCATCTCATCTGACATTTTCGGCCAAGCCTTTTCGAAGGTTGCTAATTTTATGAATTTCTTTTCTTTAAAATCAAATTCTGCAAACAAGAAACATTTTTAGTCAGTATCTATGGATATCTTCCTATACTCAATTCGCGAATATGTTTGTCACTAAATCATTCCGAAGGTGATTCAAGTGCGAAGTCAATGTGAAAGGTATCTAAGTATCAAAATCAAACTCAAAAACCCCTCCAGGAAAACAAAGGCCCTAGGTTTTGGCCACGAGGTCAACTAGATCGTTTTTATGGCCAGTATCTGCTATATATGACGTAATTCCATACGTAAAACTGATTGACAAAGTAACGTATAGAATTTTATATAGAACCAGTAAATTCTAGCAGAAATGGGCTCTGATTTGAGAGAATGATGTCAAATGCAATATGTTTCTGCGCATTGTCTGCTGATATTGAATTTACGGAAGTAATTTATGCTATTCTAAAGGGATTGTGAGTGCGGAAGAGGACGGGAACATCAATACCAGCGAATCAAGGCCCTGGCTTGCGAGAATGAGGATAGAGAGGCTGTGTTCCGAAAGAGAATCATTCAAAATAGCTATTTGCCAAATGTCATGCTTGTAACCGAAAGTGCACAATATAACTGCACGACTGCGAGGTATTGTTCGCGCACAGGGGTGTCTAACTCATTAAATACTACATAGTCATTTCTGTCTCTTCCAAGTGGGCTACCATTTGAAATTGTCCGGTAATGAGTGAGTCCATCTGAATCCTTTCGTCGGCAAAATAAGCATTCAAGATTCAATATTTTGTTGTACAAACACCAGTCAAAGGCAGAGTACAAAATTTTAAGAGGAATACAACAAGAGAAACAACTGAACAGGGATATGAATATTAATATTTATATATATGTTATATCTGAGAGATATGTTATATCTGAGTGTTACCGTTGATATTAGAACCTTGGTTTTTGGCATGAAGGTGCATTAGGGGACTGTTACCAGCATGTTTCGGGCTGACCTACTTTTGATGAAAATTTCTGTTGATTTTTAATTAAAATCACTGGTGAAACTAACTTGAGCCGTGCCTATCTTAATATAGGCAGGATTTCAACTGGGGGTCCACGAGTTCAGCGTGCGTAGGAGTCCTAATGCCTACCCTACTTCTTATGTCCTGTGACGTTATTCACACTGGGCATGAAGGTGCATTAGGGGACTGTTGCCAGCATGTTTCGAGTGGACCTACTTTTGATGAAAATTTCTGTTGATTTTTGATTAAAATCACTGGTGATTCTAACTTGGGCCGTGCCCATCTTAATATTGGCAGGATTTCAACTGGGGGTCCAAGAGTCCAGTGCGTGTCGGAGTCCTAATGCCTTCCCTACTTCGTAGGTCCTTTGACGTTATTCACACTATTCTCATATATAATAAATCCAATCCGGAAATTAACGAAGCAATAATTCATTCCACCGAATATAGTTGCAAATGAATTCAAACGCGCTTGAATGCAGTGTTGTCATGTGAGATTGGAGGTTGAAAAGAAAAGTGTGGCAGAGATCACACTCTCTTAGCGCATGCGCATTTCAAAAAGTCACAAGAAGAACAACAAGAACAACAACAACGCGAGCCTCCCGTAGACCTGCGTGCCGCAGGTAAAAAGGATAATTATCAGCGTTTCATTGGGTTTTACAGATGCGAGTTCTGAATAAAACAAATTGCACTCCATACATATATTTCCAATTTACTAGATCTTATTATGGACCGTTTGTTACATCTTATGGTGATAGACTCATCAATGTTCATGCGAGGTGTTGAGATAGCTATTACATCATTTGTTCTTCGAAATTTGTATCTATTTCAGCTGAAGTCGGAACTAGGGGTCGACAACGTGGAATGTTATTTCCTAGTAGATCTCGTTTACTGCCATTTTCTGTTGGTCTTCTGCTTCCATATGAGCTTGAAAATAGCCCGATATTGAATCCAAGGAATACAACACTTGTGCCATACCCAATGTGTTAAGCGACTCTTCTACACGTTATGGGTAGGCGTCCTTCTGGGCGACTTTATTCAACCTCCTGTAGTCACAGCAGAATCAGGAGAGACAACGAATTAAATTTAACATTGAGCAAGATTTCAGCTATATAACGATAGGGGAATTGGAGTCCACCATCTTTCTACTTCTAGAGAAGTCCTCGGCAATTGTGAACCTTCACGTTAACAAGTTTGTAGAGCACTTCTGTGTGGATTTCCTGGTTTTAAAGTGGACTGACCAACCCCTTCAACAGTCAACACATCATCCCCCTATGTATCCAGTAATATAATGAGTGAGTGAATATGATTTAACCTCGCTTTCAACACTATTTCAGTCATATCACTAAATTTGGTTCCTATTTCTTTTCACACCCGGAAACCACACGGGTGGGGTCCTATTCCTTTTAACACCCGGGACCCACGGGTGGGGCCCTATTCGTTTTCATACCCGGGAACCCCAAGGATGCCCCAGTTAGTAGCCTCTTTATATCACACAATAGCAATTTTAAATTTTAAAGGGATCCTCTGGCACTCGTACAAGGGTTGAGCAACACTGTTCAGATTATGTATATACCCGAGAGGCTTCTTGTATATGGCGAGATTCTGCTGGTGGACGTTTCGTCCCCGAGGTCCGCCCCCTGTACAGACCTTTTGGTCTTTGATATATGTTGGCATTTGTGGGAAGTTGATGCGGCGGATCCGTTTCTCATGAAAACATAACAGCATCCACTTTGTGGAAATGGAAATTCCGTTCAGGTAAATCAGAAGTTTCTCCAGAAGTCGCTGGAACATAGCTGGCTCATTACAATGACCAAAGAGCCTTCTCGTTCATAAAAAGGATAATTATCAGCGTTTCGTTGGGTTTTACAGATGTGAGTTCTGAATAAAACAAATTGCACTTCATACATATATTTTCCAGTTTACTAGATCTTATTATGAACCGTTTGTTACATCTTATGATGATACAACGCATCACTGTTCATGCGAGATAGCTATTACATCATTTGTTTTTCGAAATTTGTATCTATTTCAGCTGAATTCGGAGCTAGGGGTCGACAAAGTGGAATGTTATTTCCTAGTGGATCTCGTTACTGCCATTTTCTTTTGGTCTTCTGCTTCCATATGAACTTGAAAATAGCCCGACATTGAATCCAAGGACTACAACACTTGTGCCATACC
>JAVTVY010053499.1:0-26371 GCA_036873755.1 Hanleya hanleyi
TGTCAAATAACCTAAGACACAGTCCTCCCTCACCCGACCAAAAAGATCTTCCAAAGTAATCGCTCGATAGAAAGAATCTCTTACAATCTTAAAATCGTTGCATAGAATACACATTGGGGTTGGTTCCTTTTTTAGTAAATGTTTGTGAGTTAATCGTGTATGGCCGATTCTACATGCACATCGCCTGGTGATGGCTTGATCGAAACATTTTTGGCTGATCAGTTGAGTATAGCTCACAGGTTTTGTGAACTCGTGAAGTTTGTTATTATTCACAACATCCCATAAAGATTGAAACAGCCGTCTCACATAAGTACAGATAGAGGGTCTGAAACGGCTATATGGGATTCCAACAGGATCAACCTCATTATCTAGGAATTATCAGAGCAATTACTACAGTTCAAAGTGTGAACATATCAAATTTGGCTTGGTTAATGAAGATGTGCTTCACTTAGAAAATGTCATTTAAAAGAAATAATAAAATAAAATAAATAAATAAAAAAATTCAGCCACCCCGAATTTAAGTTTATATTGAAGCGGGCACCATTAGAGGGAAGTACTCCTCAAAAGGATACTGGCTTGGAGTGACAGCCCTTCCGTCAGTTCATTCACTCTGCGTAAGATGTAAGGTGTGACATCTTTACCCATAATGCCCTTCTCTCTGTAACAGGAAGTAGAAATATAATACTGGAGCTACTATATGTGCATTGTATATTCAAGCAGAATTTTGAAGTTTTTCCATCTCTAATCAAGTTTATCCAATGAATTTTCAAATTCCTATGCTCATTTCCCAGTAATATATTTCAAATACTGCATTTTGTACTGGATGTACACCACAGGCAACCTTCTTCTCCATGGATTTGGAGGGGGCTAAGAGGGGTAAAAGTTATTACAACAGCTGAAAAACAATTGGGGTACATCACTTGAACATTATAGGCTCCCTGGGGCATACCAGCGGTCACAAGTCAGATTTTCGGACGGAAATCTCGCCCAATCAGCACACCGCCGAATGTCACATCATATACAGTAAAAGCGATGTCTTTAGTTAGATTACTTTCAATTCTGCATTATACCTTTGTTGAACTAGCGTTAAGAAGAATGATCTTGAGATTACTCCACCATTTATGAGGCGAGCATATGAAAAGTAGTTCGCTCATGTGCAAAGTTGAAGGAGTTATTCGGTTAGATTCAAACAACATGGTGTGTGCGAAGGTGTGTCCATATACGTTACAGCCACATCGTAAAGGTCACAACTTCCTCTGTTGGGGGCAGAGACATAAGTGGAATGGGCCCGTGAAATGGATCATGCACTGTGAGGAGGATGTATTGGCCTGACACTGAAACTTTATAGAAACTCTATGATTCTCTCCCAATTCTATCTACAGGCCAATGAAAATCTCTGATTTCTATTTGAAAATTCAAATTGACCAATCAAGTGCTTTGAAACTGGAAGATGTCCCATGATGCATTGTTGTTCCTTTGAAACTTTATGTTTGTGTTCCTGTACATTATATGTTCACAATCTGTGGAAGTGGAAAGATAATGAAAGTTAAATACAGGCAAAAATGGAATAATATTGAAAGATCGAGTGCCCCAAACATCTCAAAACCAAGAAATTAAGACATGTTTCATAATAGATGTAAGAATACCAACTCAGCCTCTTGCACCGCTCGCCGTATTGCGGCCTCAATTGTCTCCCCTGATGAAGCGAACTCTTCTGGGATTGGAACAGCAATAAGACCACCACTTGTGAGATGAAGTTGTTGACTAGAATCTGCAATAGAATATATACATGCACTGGATTTTGCTAAATTGTATTGATATTAACAATATTAAAGTTATCCGGTTATAAATCTGTATTGAAAACTTACATCGCTTGTATCTCTTTGCTTGTAGAACGTTAATGACATTATAGAGGTCTTCTTAATTCATTCCTTAATGTATCATTTTATATGAATGAGTAGGACCACTATAATGTCATTACATTCCAAAAAACAATGGGAGGCAATTGAAAGTTTTTCGAAAGTTGTGGCTCCAGTTTTTTCTGGTGGTATAAGTTTTGATTTACCGTATACTCGAAAGATAAAAATAATCCACAAAACTATTACCACACATTAACAACTATAACTACAAAAGCCTTGATTTCTGACCTTTTAGCAGAGCATTGGAAAACTCTGTAGTTCAAATTTAATGCACCGAGTGTTGTTGTTACAGTGTATTTTGGGAAATGCATAAACGCGTATGCCTGAGGCTAATGCCATCGCATGTGCAGTGCATTTGGTTCCTGGACTAACTTGTGTAAACGATAAATACTGAGAGCGCAAGCATAAAACACAATGATAAAGTAAAAACCTTACCATTAGGCTGTGTCAATTTTGGTCAGTGTAAATTATACACAATATGGAATAAGCTCCTGCGAAATACAGATATAAGGTTACCATACAAATATTGACATCTAGGCAATAATTTCTAACCATTCATTTGTCTATAAATTTTAAACAATTTCCCAAATTTATCTTTTGTTTAATTGACACATTTGGGAATTGGAAAATTGTTTCAAATTCAATGGCAAGTGTATGGTTAGAAATTAGAAATCGCCCTTGTCAATATTTGTATGGTAATCTTTTCAATTTCTGTATCTTGCAGGAGCTTATTCCATAGTCTGCATAATTCGCATTGATCAAAAGTGACAGAGTCTAATGCTGGGATTACTTTGGTACTTTATTATCCAGTTTCATGCTTGCAAACTCAGTATTTAACATCTACTGAATTCTAAGTAATTGCACCGTGCCCGAGATGTTCCAGACTACATGTACACCGTAACAACAACACTCGGTTCACTAAGGCCTTAAGAAATACAGACAAGGACGTGGTTTCAAATTTCCCAGTTAAACACTAGCAGTTGGCACAAGTCCACCAGTGAAGACCTGAGGCAGGAGGCCAAGGGTTTTAGGACCTGCACTTACAAATTAGACTGGCAGCTTCGGCAGCATTCCTAACAGTGGACGGGGACTTGTAACCACTTCGGGGAGTGAAGAATGCTGGGAAATCATCCGTTTTACCAAATGTGGAGACGCTTACACCCTGAGTTTCCTGAAATCATACAATTTTGGGCTAAAATTACATGTAAAATATCCTGATAAAATCGGACAATTCTGATGATCAAAGGGATATTTCTGTAGAAAATACGACCAGCAATGGACCAACTGATGGTTAGTTGGTAAAAAATTAGCAGTTCAACACATAACGCAGCAAGGAAGCAATCAGAGATTGCTCAATTGTATGCCCCGCTTCCGCTTTAATCCGACACTGCTCCACCATTGTTCTGTTTTGTATTGGTCTGTGGAGGCCTAATTTGGCTAATTATAAAAATTCTGTTTCAGTCACTTTTTTCTGCATGCCTCGCATAATATATGTACATATTCCACCCGGGACTTTCGCCAAATTCAAAAATGTGACCTGGTTATGAGACCTACATTCCTTGGGAGTATATTGTGGTGAAATTATGAAGCGATCGTGAACTTTGAATTTTGCATCCAATTCACTCTTTTTGGGGCAATTTCATACTTCAGGACCTATGCGATCTACTTTGGAATGTGCTTTGGACAAATAAATATATCCCATTCATTTAGGTTTGATGAACAAAAGGCCATAACTCTTGAAAATATAACCGAAAGCAGAGAAACTTCACGCTGCACACCTATGGGGTACTGACCACATATCATGCAAATTCCATAATTGTCCATACAATATTAACCGAGATCCAGCCCGGACAAATCCGAATTCACAAAGATTTCAAGAACAAAAGGGCCATAACTCTTGAAATATACGCGAAACGCGGAGAAACTTCACACTGCACAACTACAGGGCACTCACCACATATCCTGCAAATTCCATACTTGTCCATACAATATTAACCGAGATCCAGCCTGGACAAGTCCAAATTCACAAAGACTTGATGAACAAAGGGCCATAACTCTTGAAAATATATGCGAAACGCGAAGAAACTTCACGCTACACAACTACAGGGCACTGACCACATACCCAGCAAATTTCATAATTGTCCATACAATATTAACCAAGATCCAGCCCGGACAAGTCCCAATTCATGGAGATTTCAGGAACAAAGGGCCATAACTCTTGAAAATATAGGCGGAATGGGGAGAAACTTTACGCTGCACAACTGTGGGGCACTGACCACATGTCATGCAAATTTCATACTTGTTCATACAATATTAACCAAGATCCAACCCGGACAAGTCCCATTCACAGAGATTTCAGAAAAAGGGCCATAACTCTTGAAAATGATACCGGAACTCGGAAAAAACTCTACGCTGCACAACTATGAACCACTGGCCACATTCCATGCAAGTTTCAATCCTGTCCATCAGTTATTAACCGAGATATCGCGCGGACAAGAAATTCGGACGGACAGACGGACGGACAAAGCGATCGCTATATGCCCCCCCTCTAGTTAGAGGGGGGGCATAAATATGAGGTGTATATCTTAAAGCATAGGAAGACTACAAAAGTTCAGGAACATCCAATCAAAACTCTAGCACTAGTTGATCATACACGATTGCCAACAGCACACTGAAATTGATGGTAATTAAACATGGCAACAGGAAAAGTAAAAGTGACAAAACATTAATATTTCATATGTCACAAACAGAAGGTGTACATTTTCGAACCAGGTTTATTAAGCCTGTAAAGTTTCAGGGAAATTCAGTCAAAACTCATGCCCTAGTTGATTATGAAATCTAGATATGAAAGGAGTGAGTGAATAGGATTTAACGTCGCTTTGAACATTTTTTCAGCTATATCACTTCGGGGAAGGGAAGGGAGGGGAGGGGGAGGATCAGGGGTACCTACTTGTAATAGAGCAGATCTAATGCTGCCATTTTATAGTGCTGTCCCACTGAAATATCATGCCGTAGGCAGACATGACACCCCACTCAGTCACATTATACTGACACCGAGCGAACCACTCCTTGTTTCTCCTCTTAATGCTGAGCGTAAGCGAGGGAGCAACAAGTTCCATTTTTCAAGTCTTACGTATGACCCGGCCTGGGATCGAACCCAGTACCTACCGCTTTATACGAGGCTGACGCTCTAACCATTAGACCACCGCAGTGCGGTCCTAGATATGAAAGACAGACGGTCAGAGTAAATACCTGATGCCTCCTGGCCTACTCTTTAGGCAGAGGCATAAGAAGGGGTTGAGTGCGATGATAAAAAATTCAGTTAGCATTCATATTATATTACTTTCTGTTCTAATAAATTTGATCACCCCCAGATTTTACGGTGGGAAATTTCACTTCCTGTGATTGAATTATTATAGGAATTAGAATAGATCAATGATGTGGCACTCACCAGATATTCTAGAGTCATGGGAATATCCAGTATAGATTACAATAGATCAATGAGGTGGCACTCACCAGATATTCTAGAGTCTTGGCAATATCCAGTATAGATTTCACCCCAGCTGATACGACTGTGACGGGGGTACGTCCCAGTTCTGTTAAGTCTGCACTTATATCCATGGCTGTAGAGAAAATGTAAACATATTTATTACTGACAAGTAACAACAGAATCATACAAAGAATATACTGATGAAAACAATATCCACCACAAGTCTAACTCACCTGCAATGAAATTTTGTTCCAGTCAGACAAATTGGAACTCGCCGAGATATTATTAAAGTGCCATTGTTTTAAATTCAGGATTAGTGAAGATTTTTCAGAATACAATTAAGCTTACAGCACAGGGCAGAAATAACTTAAACTTCAATGTGACCGAGAAAATCTGAAACGTGACCAGAGAAAATCTGAAACGTGACCAGAGAAAATCTGAAACGTGACCAGAGAAAATCTGAAACGCGAGCAAAGTCTTTTGGCACATATTTTGATCGCGGCTGAGGAAAAAAACCTCTCGTGGCTACTATTTAATAACAGGTACAAGTTGAGATATTAACCAATCACGTCACAGCACATGTCATGCCCCTTGGTTACCAAACACGTCATAGCACATGTCATGCTCCTTGGTTACCAAACACGTCATAGCACATGTCATGCTCCTTGAGCATCATAGAATCATACAAAGCAAATCATGATAGCAGAATCATACAAAGAATATACTGATGAAAACAATATCCACCACAAGTCTAACTCACCTGCAATGAAATTTTGTTCCAGTCAGACAAATTGGAACTCGCCGAGATATTATTAAAGTGCCATTGTTTTAAATTCAGGATTAGTGAAGATTTTTCAGAATACAATTAAGCTTACAGCACAGGGCAGATATAACTTAAACTTGAATGTGACCAGAAAATCTGAAACGTGACCAGAGAAAATCTGAAACGTGACCAGAGAAAATCTGAAGAAGCGCGAGCAAAGTCTTTTGGCACATATTTTGATCGCGGCTGAGGAAAAAAACCTCTCGTGGCTACTATTTAATAACAGGTACAAGTTGAGATATTAACCAATCACGTCACAGCACATGTCATGCCCCTTGGTTACCAAACACGTCATAGCACATGTCATGCTCCTTGGTTACCAAACACGTCATAGCACATGTCATGCTCCTTGGTTACCAAACACGTCATAGCACGTCATGCTCCTTGGTTACCTAACACGTCATGGCACATGTCATGCTCTTTGGTTACCAAAGATGTCATAGCACATGTCATGCCCCTTGGTCGTATTAGAAAATGCTTGATAGGGTAATTCCCGACAGCGTTGATAGGGTAATTCCCGACAGTGTTGAATGGGTAATTCCCGACAAGGTTTTTCTCAATGCTTGATAGGGTAATTCCCGAGAGTGTTGAGAGGGTAATTCCCGACAGTGTTGATAGGGTAATTCCCGACAGTGTTGATAGGGTAATTCCCGACAGTGTTGATAGGGTACTTCCCGACAGTGTTGATAGGGTAATTCCCCGACAAGGTTGATAGGGTAATTCCCGACAGTGTTGATAGGGTAATTCCCCCCAGTGTTGATAGGGTAATTCCCGACAATGTTGATAGAGTAATTCCCCCAAGTGTTGATATGGTAATTCCCGACAGTGTTGATAGAGTAATTCCCGACAGTGTTGATAGGGTAATTCCCGACAGTGTTAATTGGGTAATTCCCAACAAGGTTTTTCTCAATGCTTGATAGGGTAATTCCCGAGAGTGTTGAGAGGGTAATTCCCGACAGTATTGATAGGGTAATTCCCGACAGTGTTGATAGGGTAATTTCCGACAGTGTTGATAGGGTAATTCTGGACAGTGTTGATAGGGTAATTCCCGACAGTGTTGATAGGGTAATTCCCGAGAGTGTTGATAGGGTAATTCTGGACAGTGTTGATAGAGTAATTCCCGAGAGTGTTGATAGGGTAATTCCCGACAGTGTTGATAGAGTAATTCCCGAGAGTGTTGATAGGGTAATTCCCGACAGTGTTGATAGGGTAATTCCCGACAGTGTTGATAGGGTAATTCCCCCAGTGCTGATAGGGTAATTCCCGACAATGTTGATAGAGTAATTCCGACAGTGTTGATAGGTAATTCCGACAGTGTTGATAGGGTAATTCCGACAATGTTGATAGGGTAATTCCGACAGTGTTGACAGGGTAATTCCGACAGTGTTGATAGGGTAATTCCCGACAGTGTTGATAGGGTAATTCCCGACAGTGTTGATAGGGTAATTCCCGACAGTGTTGATAGGGTAATTCCCGACAATGTTGATAGGGTAATTCCCGACAGTGTTGACAGGGTAATTCCCGACAGTGTTGATAGGGTAATTCCCCGACAGTGTTGATAGGGTAATTCCCCCCAGTGTTGATAGGGTCATTCCCGACAGTGTTGATAGGGTAATTTCCGACAGTGTTGATAGGGTAATTCCCGACAGTGTTGATAGGGTAATTCCCGACAGTGTTGATAGGGTAATTCCTCGACAGTGTTGATAGGGTAATTCCCCCCAGTGTTGATAGGGTAATTCCCGACAGTGTTGATAGGGTAATTTCCGACAGTGTTGATAGGGTAATTCCCCCCAGTGTTGATAGGGTAATTCCCGACAGTGTTGATAGGGTAATTCCCGACAGTGTTGATAGGGTAATTCCCGACAGTGTTGATAGGGTAATTCCCGACAGTGTTGATAGGGTAATTCCCGACAGTGTTGATAGGGTAATTCCCCCCAGTGTTGATAGGGTAATTCCCGACAATGTTGATAGGGTAATTCCCGACAGTGTTGATAGGGTAATTCCCGACAGTGTTGATAGGGTAATTCCCGACAGGGTTTTTCCTCAATGCGACTTCTCTCACAGTCATGTAAGAGTAATGCACTTGTTCTCAGCTCGACACCTCATCTTTTAATGCAGGATTATTTATCCATAAGTTGCACATGAGGGAATCACAATCAAGGTTAAGTTATTTTTGCCCTGTACTGTATGTTTTCCATGTTCAGGACACATGATGGCTTACTTGTTTCTGCTCCTCGGTGTACACCACCTATCCCCCCTGTGACAAAAATGGGAATTCCTGCTCTGTGGGCAGCTATCATTGTGCCAGATACGGTCGTTCCACCATTCAACTTCTGTTAGAAAGGAACAGGACACATACAGTAAATGTTGAGTATAGCTTCTCTTTGGAATTATAAGTTACATGTTTGCTCTCTTCAATGGACAGGACTTCCTTAAGTGCAGACTTGAACCAAAATTTCGTGATCCCCACCATTTGCCCAAGGCCAGATAAAGACTAGTTGTGCATAATGTAATATTTGTGTTATGATATTTTCAATGGTATAGGGAAAAGTGTCTTAAAATTATGTTACAGTTCCCATGTTTCCAATCTTAATTGGACAAGACCTTCTCATGTGGAGACTTAACCAAAATTTCAAGACTTCCACCAGACTTGTTTTTTTTGCCTTGGAATGCACATCATTTATTCAATCTTCTCCTTGTTTAAAATTTCAACATAAAGATTATAATTTCAGTATGATAAGATTGAAATTATTTCGTAATTCAACTAAACTTAACTGTTATCCTAAGGGATAACTGAGATACCCATCGCCCTGCAAGACACAAGTCTGCCGTTCTGAGTAATATGTCAATACAGTATAAAAACAATAATATACTGGTGATTCCAAGTATGGGTAATTTTGACAAAATTAATATTTCATGTCACAAATAGGAGATGCAAATCTCCAAACATGTCTACAAAGTTTCAGAACCTTCTGATAAAAATAGTAGGAGTAGTTGATTACACTAGAAATACTGCAGACTGCTATTATCAACCAACTCTGCTCACTTGGTCAGTTCTACCAAGCAAACATAAGAAGGAGCTGTATTTGCAATAAAATGTACATAAATCATACTTAGTTGTATTGCTAACGTTACTCTGTTGCTAACATTACATAAGTGGACGGACACAATTTTCACATTCAATTGCACTTCACACATGACTCGTCAATTACATAGTTAGTGGAAGTGCTGTGTAGGAAATACAGACTTACAATGAAATATTGACTAACTGTTATAGAATAGAATATAGCTTGGACAATGTTGTTGCTAACGTGACTTTAATTGTGGACGGACATTCTATTGAGTCACGTTAGCAGTTTTTGAAAACATTTTTTATTTACTTTTTAAATATTTTGGTTGATTTTATATACCGAACCAGCCAGACATAAGCGTTTTCCATACCAAATTCATTAAAAGTATGAGATGATAGTATTGTATGATACAGATGACCAAATTCCACAGTGATGCTAACATTACAGATGTGGACGGACAACCTTGGAAATTGATCCAGATATTATATTTTCACCAGTTGGCTTTGTTGTACACTACAATGATTGCAGTTGAACTTTAAATGACAATTCCACCCCATATCAATATTTTGAAACAATCAATGCTGAAAACAATACAGATATAATATATTCTATGGCATTGCAATTTGGTATACAAGAAGAGTGGGATTTTCGTCTGTCCTACAACACAGCAATTCGATATTTTCTTATGAAATTATTTTGCAAAGTTGTTTGTATATTGCAAACATTTTATGTATTCTATACATCTACAATCCATATACTTTCATTTAGAATGAAACTCAGAATGATTCTGCAAGTGTTTCACTAAATTTAGGGCTTGAGAAAAAAAATAAAAAATTTACAAGTAAATTTTCTGTTATTAAGCTAAAACTTACCTCACTTCCACTCTTTGCATTTCTTGTCTACAGGAAATATCACAGTAAGAATTTAAATGACACAGTTATCTCCCCTGCTAGTCACCTGATTGCATAGCTACCCACAATTCTACTTCCTTCTTGTTCCACTGCGATACATGGTCTGGATGTATCATAGCGGGGAGGTTGGGTGGGCATCACTGGAAGTGAGGTAAGTTTTAGCTTAACAACAGAAAATTTACTTGTAAATTTTTTTTGTTATTTGCGCTGAAAACTTACCTCACTTCCACTCTTTGCATAGAATGCCACCGTAAGGTAGGTGGGCAAACTGATACAATCCGTGGTAGTGATAAATGCCATACATAGTGACTAGTTCAAAGTAGAAATCATAGATCTTCTACCTCACAGAGGATCCATGAAATCATACAACAGTAATAACCTGTATGCCTATGGTACACAGGGAACCTCTGTTGCTACTCTGACTTCAAGGCTGAGATGCAATATACGCCCCCCCCTTTTTTTCGAAAGGGGCCGAGAGAAAAAATGCACTCACCCGCAAGCAGGGTTACAACTGTACGCCCGGACTTTTGTAGCTATATTGCTGGCCTCGGTCCCCCTGACACCCGCTGTGCGGTCACAAGTGGGCCGATAGAATAGAGGTCGTTACATGCCAACGTCATGTCCCGGAGATAGTAGGAGGCAAATGTCGTGTTTGACCTCCAGTAGCACGCCCTCATAATGTCTGTCACCGATCTGTTGGTCCATAGAGGCCATGATGCCGCTAATGCCCTAATCTCGTGACCCGAAACGTTTACAAGCGCGGCTTGCCTATCAGTAGCCGTGGAGTACGCTAGCCGAATCGTATTTTTGAGCCAACTCGAGATAGTGTTTTTACTTATTTCTTGTTTGGCTTTGGGATCGAAAGGGATAAACAAACGCCTCCTTCCCGCTCTGATCTCCTCTGTACGATTCAGGTAACACGCAAGAGCCCGAACCGGACACATTAACATGTCTGATTCAAGACCGGACGAAAGGAAATCAGATAAGGCTGGAATTGTGAACTCTCGAGATATGGAATCATAGAGGGCTTGATTCTTGGCCACAAACTCAGGAACCGTTGTGAGAACTACCTTGCTCCAGTTCCTAGAGTGTCTGATGTTCCTTTTATCGAGCGCATGCAGCTCTGACACCCTAGCTGCTGAAGCAAGAGCCAACAAAAACGAAGTTTTGTATGATAAATATTTTAGCTCAATAGCTTCTATTGGCTCGAAAGGTGGCTCTCCCAATTGCCGAAGTACTAAGGCTAAGTCCCACTTAGGTAATTTCGGAACAGCCGACTGACCAGTTATCTTGTATGACTTGATTAGTGCAGATAAGTTTGGATCAGTCGAGGGATTAATCCCAGTACCCAGTAGAATAGGTTGAGCAATGGCCGCTCTATAACCTTCTACCGTAGCAGGCACCAGGCCCCTATCCCTGAACAGGTACAATAGAAACTCTGCTATCTCAGGGATAGTTGCGCAGGATGGATTAATATCCCTCTCTCCACACCAAAGATCGAAGATTGCCCACTTTGAGTTGTATACAGCGGAAGAGGACGGTCGAATAGATTGTGCCATTCGGCGCCCAACCTCCGCTGAAAATCCCGCCTGAGCGAAGTGCTGCTTGAGCACTTGCACACGTGGTAGTGGAACAGTCCTGGTTGGCTGTGGAATGTCGACGTTCCGGGCTGGCGCAGTAGATTGTGCCATACCGGAAGCTGTCTTGGTACATCTACCAGAAGATCCAATAGTTCCGGGAACCACGGCCTTGCTGGCCACCACGGAACAATCAGGTAAACGACACACATGTGTTCGCGGATCTTCTGAAGTACCTTCGCTAGGATAGCTGGAGGAGGGAACGCATATGCTACCATCCTTGACCAGTCCTGCGATAGTGCGTCCACTGCATATGCCGTCGGATCCGGAACCGGCGACATGAACAGGGGCAGTAGATTGTTGCGCCGAGTGGCGAACAGATCTATGTGTGGCATCTCCCAGACATGAGCTATTTGTTTTAGTATGTCTGGGTGAAGTTGCCACTCCGTGGGAATTATCTGATTCCGTCGTGAAAGCGAATCCGCTAAGACGTTCAGTACCCCCGGGATGTGCCTGGCCAACACCGATATGTTGTTGTCCCAACACAGACCGAAAAAGATTTCCGCTTGGCTTTGTAATAGCGGAGATCTCGTCCCCCCCTGTTTGTTGATATAGGACACGACTGTTGTGTTGTCCGTCGCAACTAGCAGGTTCTTGTCGGTCAATACGCTCACCCACGTGTGGATGGCATGTGTCACTGCCATAAACTCCAACACGTTTATATGGTACGAGCGTTCCTCGATTGTCCATAACCCGGATGTCAACTTGGACTCGAGGTGGGCTCCCCATCCTTCCATAGATGCGTCCGTGAACAGGTGATGTGACGGACGAAACGGAAGTAGGGACACACCTGGCATAACGTTGAGTGGATCCAGCCACCATTGGAGGCATTGTTTGACTAGCGGTGTTACAGGTATCCACGGATTCAACTGCCTTTCGACCCATTGATGATTGAAGTAAATCATTAAGGGACGAAGCTGCAACCGCCCTCTTGGTGTTACGTCCTGTGTTGACGTCAAGAGGCCGATTATCGCAGCAAAGTGTAAAGCCCTGGCCCGAGATAACTTGAGGAACTGAGGTATCTTCGTCGTTATCTTTAGCCATCGATCTTCTGGGGGTTTGGCGAGAGCTCGTAGCGTATCGTATTCCACCCCCAGAAATTTGCGCCTTTGTGAAGGAATCAGCTCTGATTTCTCTTCGTGTGGGATGTATCCCAGAGAAGTCAACATCCTTAAGACAAACTGGGTGTCTAGGATTAACTGCTCCTTGCAGGCATTCCTTAGCAGGGAGTCGTCGATATAAAAGTGGTACTTTATACCTAGACTGTGCAGGAATTGTGCCACTGGTGTAAACACTCGTGTGAACACCCAAGGGGAAGTGGATAGGCCGAACGGAAGCACTTGAATTTGGAAGCGTCGTTTGCCGACCATGAATCTCAAGTACTTCCTGTCCCCCGGATGTATCGGGATATGCAGGTATGCATCCCTTAAATCCAGAGAAGTCAGCCATTCCCCTTGTCCGAGTACCGACCGGATAGACCGGAAGGACTCCGTGCGGAAGTGTGGCGGTGGAGTGAGGTAGTCCTTGTTGAGGCGCTTTAGGTTTATAACCATGCGCATCTCGGACGTGTCTTTCTTGGGGACCAGAAAGACCGGCGAATAGAACCCGGGTGACGTGTCCGAAACAGGAAGCTCTATTACAGCTGCCTTCTCTATCAGCTTGTCCACAGAGGACTGAATCGCTGATAGATGACCCGTTCGTAATGGTATACGAGACGGAAGGGGATGAGCAGTCAAGGGAGGAAGCGTGTCGAACAATAGGCGATAGCCGTATCTGATCGTTCGAATGACCCACGCTTCCGTCCCGATCTTTATCCAGTTCCTCCAAAACAACTGCAGCCTTCCCCCTACCGGAAGGTCTCATTGCTGGGGAACTGGAAACGTCATGTCTCGGTGTTCCCGCCATACCGGAAGCCACCCGGTACGGCCCGAGACATCAGGAATCCTTCTTTGACTGCTTAGATTTCCCCTTACCCTGCTTCTTATGGCCATAGGTCGATACTCTTGGCTCTAAAGAAGCAGGCGCTTGGTTATGCTGTTGGCCGGAAGCACCCTTATTAGCCTTGGAACTAGGCGGGTTCTTCTTAGCCTTCTTCGCCTTTGGACCCGACCCGGAAGCCATAGGTCTTTTAGACGAAGCACCGGAAGCAACTGACCTGTCATGCTCTATACGATCCATTTCAGGTCGAACTTCGGCAACAGCATCACCAAACAGTAAAGAAGGAGCCGTAGATGTCTCTAGTAGACTCCTCTTTACAGCTTCCGGTGTGTAACTATGCATAAAAGGAATGAAGGCCTTTCTCCTTAAATACACTAGCATAGAAGATAGGTAGGCATTGTGTACCAGTAAATCTTCTACAGCACCGGAAGCAAATCTTCTGGTAGTCAAGAACGAGGTTTATACCCTCCTGTAACTGTTCTTGACTGTCCGCCCGACAGCGAAAATAAACCATCCTTTATGGCTTTAAGAAACCAGTCAAGGTGATTCGTAATCGCCACTCCTTGTCGAGCAGTTTCCTCAAGTACTGCGGCCTGTTTGTTCGTGCAAGGAACATCCGGATTACTAGGCACTTTAGTATTGCTAGCGCATAAATACTGAAAGTCGCCGTTCACCTCTGCAGACCGGAAGCTAAACGGTGAGTTATGTACGCCGTAACTCCGTGTGTTTGGCTTCTGTACCGCGAACGGACCAGAAGATCCTGCAGGGCGGAAGCGAGCTTTTGGTCTCAACCTTATAGCACGTTCCTCCTGCGTAGCGGGTTCTGCTAACGTTCTATGGAATAAATGGCAGATAGAATGAATAGCAGTTGAGGCCGGAAGCGTGGTAGCCGACCTCGTAACCCGGTTTGACTCTCCTGATTCAGTTTCAATATCCCCCGCATGTGGGACCGGAAGCTGCATATCAGGAATTAAGTCATAGATGCCGGAAATAAGTTCATAATATTTCCTAGCATCCGGATCAGTATTGGTAGGTTCATTCAATTCAGATCTACCGTACTGGTCCCTATCCACTTCCATAGCTTCCGGGGCTTCCTGCCAGGAGGGAGTATTGGAAGGGATAGTCCTCGACAAATTAGCTTCCGGTTTCCTAGACTGTTCAGTCAAAACCGGAAGCAGTGGCGTACTACTTCGGAATTGACTGGTCATCATCTCTCTCAATTCCTTCATTTCCTCACGTTGCTGTTCCATACCGCGCAGTATGGCAGCCAATGTGGGATCAGTCACTTGAGAGTGGACCGGAAGCAAGGCCTGACGAGGTGTGTTCACACTCAAGGACCCTCCAGCTGGACGTGAGCACGGCCACTGTAAAGGTCGGTGAACAGGCATACGAGGTCGTAAACCGGAAGCACGTATAGGAGGACGCATCATACGATAAATTCCCGGTCCCGTACCTCGAACACCACCGGAAGCAGATATCTGACCTAAGCCACGCAAGGGCGAAGGTAGACCAGCAACCGGATGCCGCATAATTTGAACTGGTCTGATTGAGGGTTCTTGATAACGCAACTCAGACACAGGCAAAAAATTTGACATATTATGGGTACCTGAATACATACCATACTGCCGTTGTTGCGGGAACCTTAATCTCTGGTGGCCCAGAAGGCTCGTAGACACAAACGTCTCGGCAAGGGAACGAGGAAGGCCACCAGAGTAACCGGAAGCAGGTTGAGAAAATTCAGACAAACCGGAAGCAGCAGTTAAAGGCGTAACTGAGCGACCGGGAAGTCCAGGCCTCGACAGCGTCGAGGAAGGTATTTTCCCAACCCCGGACCCAAATGAAAATTTAACATTAGGCTCCTCACTGGTGCTGCCCAAGTTTTCATAATCATAAGTTGACTCCGATCGTGCGATCGGAGTCCCCTGGCTTTCCCACGCTAAGCCTGGGTCCGTCACCGATTTCCCTTCATCGTCACATCCAGGCGTCCGCTCAATAGGAATCTCCACTTCCACAGTCGTCGTCGTACCAGATTCCATATCCTCGATTACTCCTTCCACTTGTACCAACCGGGTCGATCCCTTACCTGATTGACCCTTCACCTGGCCTGAAATGGAAGCATCGTGAGCGGGGGGGGGGGCGTTTGTTTATCTTTATTTACATCCAATAGGCTGACTAATGAAGCCCCAGCTACTGAACTAACAAACCCCCTAGACTCCTCGCCTACATTAGTACGAGGAGACTGTGCTACATACGTCTCGTTTGCGAGATTGGCAGGCATAACGACACCATTCCCTTCGTTAGCTGCCAGAGAACCGGCCAGATAAACCTGGAATATGCCGGGCGCCCACACAATACACTCTTCACAGGCCGTGTCCCATGTACAGATTCTACCCTGGCGGCATGGCGGACACACTGAGTGAAGGTCATAACTAGGCTTGTCACCTCCACAAGACATGCATGACATTTGAGACATATTTTGAGCCATTATTACGCTGATAACTTAGAGAATACTTCCCAAAGGACTTCTTGCAGAAAATCAGACGTCTGAGGTAATCCAACTGTGAGTAGTTTCGCTAGAAAAGGCACTTTTTCACGGAGTTGACAATGTTTACTTCCAGCCCTACGAAGCAGTAGAACAAGAAGGAAGTAGAATTGTGGGTAGCTATGCAATCAGGTGACTAGCAGGGGAGATAACTGTGTCATTTAAATTCTTACTGTGATATTTCCTGTAGACAAGAAATGCAAAGAGTGGAAGTGAGGTAAGTTTTCAGCGCAAATAACTAGTGTCTTTGGCCCCCTTTATAATGAAATCTGTCCCTTGACAGCAACAATGTTGATAAATAAAGATAAGTATCTGTGAAAAAGCAACAATGTTGAAGGTCAATGAAATTTATCTCATGACTGCAATAATGTTGATCAATAATGTTGAATGTTAATGATAAGTATCTATGGATAACAATAATGTTGATAAGTCCTGAAAGGTTTATGCTAAGTAGCCTATATCAAGACGTCTATGAAAAGGCAACAATGTTGAATGTCAAAGATAAGTATCTATTGACAGCGATAATGCTGATAAATAATGTAAAGCATCAATGAAAAATAGCCCATTTGGGCTTCAATACCCCTCGGCTATCAGTTATTGTGTACACCCATCATGCAGGGTACGAATTATAAAATGTTAAGGGCAGCCATTTCAAGGCCACTTTGGCCTTGCTGGCATCTAATTACCTAGAATTTGCAAAGGGGCACCAAGGCAAACAGGGAGGGCATACAAAGCCAATTGGCTTGTGCATGGCCTTGGGTGTATTTCGCGCCAGGGTACGAATTACACCCAAGGCCATGCACAAGGCAATAGCTTTGTATGCCCTCCCTGTTTGCCTTGGTGCCCTTTTGCAAATTATAGGTAATTAGATGCCAGCAAGGCAATAGGCCTAACTCCCAAATTAAACCTCTGATCATGCATTGTATAATATCATCAGTGTATTTTTAGAACTAGATTAAAAATGTGATCTGATAAGGTTGACTGTAGTTCAGCTTTTGCCAAGGCCTAAATTGATGGGAAAAATTTAGCAATGAGGTTCTGGTAGAGCATGACCGAATTCTTAGCTCTAAATATACTCTCCTATTCAGCTTATAATCAAATCAAGTAATTTTATCTTGGAAATATACAGTACACCCAAGAATTAAACTGGTCAAATTCGCGAAGGATAGCCGAAAGAACGATTCGCCAGTACCTCTCGCCGTAGAATTGAACCTTTCGAAAGGAATACGCGAACAATGTTTGAGGAAACACATGTCGTAAAATGTTTATATTCTTGTCTGTCAACTATTTATTTTTCATTTGCTGGTGTGTGGTTTTTTTTCAATGGCATTAATTAGGTCCATATACCTAATTTTGCAAAGGAATTGCAACTATAAAATCACGACGATGACGTGCCGGTTTTCCTCGTCAGTCCATGATGCAGCCGTGATTCATGCAAAATCGAGATCATAAAATTGGGAGCTGTATCACCGTACTCATCTAGTCAAAAAGTCGCATCTTATTTGAGTTCATTGTGCTGTATGGCTTGTTTTTGTAACAAATCTTTCACATCCAAATTAACTTCGCAGTGCATGAAGCCCGATCTAAAACATGGTGTCAGCCAGCCATTCATAAGAGGCGTGTCCAGTTGCTACGAAGAGGGGAAACAACTCTGAGCAGACATTTAAAAAAATGTTATTGCCTTCATTGGCGGAACAGGGGTTATTCTTGACAAAAAAATTCACCTACTCAGTTTCCAAATTCAATAAAACTAACTCAGTTTTTCCAGCATGCCCGAATGTCTCCAAAAAGTAATTTTTTTAAAGTTTTCATCACATGAATTATAAAAACTCAATTTTTTTTAAAGTTTTCATCACATGAAGAATAAAAACTCATTTTTTTAAAGTTTTCATCTTTAACGGAATGCATTTATATTGCAGTGGCAGAGAGCGGCATTTTGTTTCAAGATAATGATTCAAATCAACGAGATATGATATAATTCTAGAGGAGAATTGGTGTGATTAATAAAAAGTGGTTTAGGCATATTTTTTTTTTTTTAAGACTTGAATTTGAAATTCCCCCGACACAATTTGAAATGAAAGTGTTAAATTTTCCTTGAATTGCATTTTATTGCAGAAAATGTATCCTACGAGAATGAAATTTGCAATTCCCTAAAATGTTGTGCATGCAAGGAAACCAAACGGCCGTAAATTCAAGACGGCCATAATAAATACCAAGCTGAACCGTAGACCAGTCAATGCTCTAGACAACCCGATCATGATTGATTGTAGCTCTCGTCTTGCACACGTGAAACTTCTTTATTTAGACAATTTGTACGTTTGGTTTTGATGTATTTTCAATCCTTGGTATCGCTGGACATTTCACCTTTTATTTCGTGTTGAAACGAAACGGTACATATGTACCCGAAAAATGATGACGGCTGACTGCTGGCACACGTCTCTCTGCTGCGCAGTTCTGTCGGGCGTTGTAGCTGTCATCCCTCGTGGTCGTTTGGAAACTTCCACCCGGTCGTATTAATCGCAAACCCATACTTTCTAGCATAAAGAAATGCATTGGATGGTTCCCGACGAATCGAATTGGAAGCGTTCACTAAAACTAGGAAAGTAAGGCACAAAACTTAAGCTGTGCCGTATTCGATACGCACATGGCCTTTTCAACAACAACAACGACGACAACGCGAGTGAAGATTTTCTTTTGTTTCGTAGACTGTATTTTCTGCCTATTTCGTTCCTGAAACTCAATTTTGTTGCAGAAAATTCTTGCTGGGTGAAATCGAGAATAGTGGTCCTAAAACATATGCAACTGTACCCCGCATGAGAAGATCCAACACTCCCGCATTTGTTGCCATCTTGTCTTGTCAAATGCGGATCGCTTTACGTCAGTTACGATCGTGACCTATCTTTCGCGAAAGGTATTTACCTTTCGCGAAAGCTATGAAATAAATATGAAATCATCGCAAGTTATTATCAACCTTTCGCACATGCTTTCGCGAACGTTTCGCGAATGTTTCGCGAAAGATGGACCCAACGTTTCGCGAGCAGTGACCAGTTTAATTCTTGGGTGTACTGTGGATCAAGGTCAGTCATCTTCAACAATTTACAGGTCAGTTCTAACTTAATTGCATAGGGAACATGAATTTGGAGATCTTAGACTTAACATATAGAATTTGACCTTTTAAAAATAGGTCACGGTCAGTGATATTCTTCAACGGACTTTAGGTCCAGCTATTTATAAGTGATATAAATTTGGACAATGTAGATATAATCTTAAATGAAATATTGTACTAAATGGAATCTGACCTGGATAAAATAGGTCACTGACAAAATAGGTCAAGATCAGTCATCTTCAGCACACCTCTGGAGCATCACCAGATATACACATAGTATTAATTTGGAAAGCCTAGCTATATTCTTCATGTTATATCATAATAGACAGTAAATGAACTTGAAAAAATAGGTCAAGGTCAGTCAACTGGGATAGGCTTCTAGTCAATCACCAGTTGCATAAGTAATGGGTCATTCCATGAAATGGGGTCACCTTTAAGCACTCAAACTTAAAACCAGTGAATTTTCTAAAATATTACACTGATTTTAAAAACATTTATTCCTATTTAATGCCAGATACAAGTAGATATACATAAGATAACATCTTAGTTATATGTATGGCCATTACTTTTGGAGGACCATCGGTGTCCGCATATGAGGACACACACGGACCCCAAAAATGTGACATTGCAAACATTGCAAACATTGATGCTTTTGTTTGCACTGTGTGCATGAATTGCTAATAAATTTGACCAATAAAACAACTTAAAGTATCGATCTGGCTCATGTCTTTCAATTTATTTTCGTTTATTTCATATCAGTCACCCTTAAATGCAGATTCTGGATGCATGAAACCCTCAAAATTCAGGCTGCGCGTGTAACGCTTGGTGTCCTCTTTTGTTACTTTCCTTACCTCTTACCTGTCACCAAGAAAATGTAATTCAGTGGTCAGTCAAAACTATTCTTGAGCTGGGCTAATCTTGTCTATTATCGATCCAAATATGACAGGATTTCGATGTGTCCTTAATAGCTGTAGTTGGAATATACTCTTATGTCTCGCTTTCGTGTCCTCTCTCATGTGTTACATGCACCACCCTCATCTTGCATTTTGCTTATATTTTTTTTTGACATGATTTACAATGTGCAGCAATGGAACCCAAAATTTGTGACATGGCTGGTGGAGCCACTTTAGAGTAGGTGTCATATAATGAGACAATTGCAAAAAATAGCGGGTAGGTAGTATTGTGCTTTTTCGCGTCCTGAACAGTTACCTTTGCCACTTCGTTACATGTGTGACAAACAAATGTTGATTCCAGAAGAACGAAAGTGAAACTAAGACCAGTCTTACATATAAAATGTTCATGTGCCATGATCAGTTTGATGGTAAAGTCTAGAGTTTGATGGCGACCTAGTATGGTGATTTCACATGATGTATGCGAAAGGACACGAAGACATTTTTGGTGTCCATGTTACACGCACCACTTGATTGGATTGAGGCAGTGAAATGTCACTAAATATGCTGACTAAGAATAGGAGTAAATATTCTAACAATATCATGTTTTTATTCTATTTGACACTTAAATTAACATGTTATGTGATGAATTTTGCATATAGTTTGGTGTCCTCGTTACACGCGCAACTTCATTATTTTATTTTTCTCCCAAATTGTGGAATATTATCTGTTTTCTTATGTTTTCCGAATCTCTGTATATCAATATTATCCCTGACTTAGTGCAGCCAGGAATTGACATCTTTTCAAAATTGGTTTGCATGTCACACTTTGGTACCCCCATTTCATGGAATGACCCTAATATGAATTTGAAGATCCCCAGCTTCAATCCTTCAAAAAATATAGCAAATACTAAAATTTGACCTTGATAAAATAGGTAAAGGTCAGTCGTCTTCAGTACACCTCTGGACCTTCGCCAGATGTATACATAGTATTAATTTGGAAAGCCTAGCTTTATTTCTTCATGTTGTATCATAATAAACAGGATATGACCTTTAAAAAAATAGGTCCAGGTCATTCTCTTTTAATAGGCTTCCGACCCTTCACCCGATACATATGTGGTATGAATTTACAATGCCTGGCTATAAATCTTCTTGAGATATCATGTTCACAAGAAAGACGGACCAGACGATGCTGACGACGACAATACCCTTCGGGCGGTAAAAATCAACAACAATGTTAAATGTTATTTAAAAGCATCTAATGAGAGCAACATTGTTGATAAATAATAAAAATGACCCAATAGGCTCCGATACCATTCGGCTATCAGTTATTATCTACACCCATTGCATAAGATGTATTTTGAGAACTTTGACAACATCATGCGGGTTAACAAAAATGTGATCTGGTAGGGCTGACTAGTTCTCTCATTCTAGAAATACATTGCACAGTCAGCTTTTGCCAAGGCCTTAATTGATGGGAACAATTTCACGCTGAGGTTCTGGTAGAGCATGACCAAATTCTTAGCTCTAAATATACTCTTCTGTATAGCTCAGAATCAAAACGAGTAATCTGATCTTGGAAATATAGATCCAGGTCAGTCATCTTCAACAATTTTCTGGTCCATTCTAACTTCATTGCATATGGAACATGAATTTCGAAGATCTTAGACTCAACAGTTGGTCAGTGATATTCAACAGACTTCAGGCACATGTGGTATAAATATGGACAATGTAGATATAATCTTCATGAAATATTGTACTAAATAGAATCTGACCTGGATAAAATAGGTCAAGGTCAATCATCTTCAGCACACCTCTGGACCATCACCAGATGTATACATAGTATTAATTTGGAAAGCCTAGTTATATTTCTTCATGTTTCATCCTAACAAACAGTATATGACCTTGAAAAAGCTAGGTCAAGGTCAGTCATCTGCACATCTCTGGATCATATTAATTTGGCAGCCTATGTATATTTCTACAGGTTATATCATAATAAATGACCCTGAGAAAATATGCCAAGGTCAGTCAACTGCGATAGGTTTCTATTCAATCACCAGTTTCAATAAGCTTCTGACCCTTCACCAGATGCATATGTGGTATGAATGTACAATGCCTGGCTACATGTATAACCCTTCTAGACATATTGTGTCCACAAGACTAAGACAACAGGTTACAGGGATTTCTCAGACTAAGACCACAAGTTACATGGATACAACTGTAAATGTACCATGTCCAGGCCCAGTGTAAATCTTCACGCGATTCAACTATTCTTTTTTTTTTAATTGATGTCACAAGGTTTTTGGAGGAGAGTGATTGGATCCTCTCCTGTAATGATCTGGTTAAAACAGCACATTGGTTAAATCTACATGTAGGTGTGCTCATTTAATCATACACTGAATATAAATGTGCTTATTTCAGGGCTGCACAAAATGCGCAAACAATAAGTTTGGTTCGCGCAGAGGTTACACAATTTTTGTTATGCGTAACCCATTTTCAGTTCACTTGAGTTACGGATATTAAGCTGTATACAATAGTGATGGGTTATGCAAATCAAAGAAGGGTTACCCAAAACTTGTTAGCGTAACTCATATTTGGGTTAAGCAGAATTTTCAATTTGTTCAGTCCTGTTATTTACTAACAAATTAGCATTTCATTGTGTTTTTGTTGTATGCATCCTCCATGAGCAGATCATGTGAAACAATCAGCTCTCTGGCTTGTGTTATACTGCACGTTCACAGTTTATGTAGGCTGGGAACTTCTTTCTCTGCAACTTTGTAAGGGTTGGTGGTCACATGATGTGATAAAATGCCTCGGGTTGACACATCTATTACACGAGAGGAGTGATTAATACGGTGGATTTATCCGTAACCATTGTCAGTGGAACTCGGGCAGAACGCAGGCTGGCTAACCTAGGGCAAACAGAGGAGTATTCCGACAAACTGGCCATGTTAGCGTAAAGATCAATATTCACAATCTCTCCACACTGTAGCACCATAGCTTGACAAACTCCAAAGTGCAGAGTGATGATCTGCTCTTGTATGCATCTGTTAGCACTGTACCACACAGTCAGAACAATTATTCTCCATTTCTTTTGTTATCATCAACAGAAATCTATCATCTTTTGTGCACATTAACTGCTAAACACATCCTTTCATTCAATGTTAACAGCTTCTTTATCATCAACTAGATTTTCTCTTCCACTGTTAAACACAATATTTATTTCTACTCAGCACTGCAGAGCATCTTTTGTTAACATCCAATTAGCAACAATTATTCCCACATGTTTTCTGTCGTCATTAACACATATCTATCAGCTTTAGGGCATATTAACTGTTAAAGCCAATATCTACCTCTTCTGTTCATCCTTAGTTGATATATTTATTCAACATTATCTGAAGTCTTATTCTAGCAGTTTCATCATCCGGATCAGAACTGAAGATTAAAGCAGTAAATCAAACATTAATTATCACTGTAGCATGTCATCACTGGATGTGGATTTGTTAATCACACCTCGATTCTTTTTATCTGAAATACATATATATGCTAAGCATATTTTATTGATGCCTACTAATAAATTTGACAAATTATAGATACATGTATACCTATAGTAAATATTATCTTAACACTGGATACTGAATCCAATACTTGTGGCTCCTTTTGTAAACACATGCTAATCAAACAATGACATATATATCTATGCATATATGCAAACCTAACATGTGGACATAAACCAGTAAATTAAATATCGCCTATCCTTAATAAAAATATTGTTTAAACCAAATTAAATATAGCTTAAGTATCAATATTAATTTGATGAATCCCATAATTGATTTCAACCTTATCAGTACATGTAATCCCAGCCTTTTTTATTACCAACACTACAGAAAGATACATGCAGCACATGTAATTCCTTGTTTTTGTACAATTTTATGACACCAATAAGCACTTTATTGCGAATGACAAGAAAGTATTTTATTTGAAAAGATGAAAACCATTGCATGGATAGTCATTATTGTCCAATCATTGGTTTTTTAATGGACCTATTTTCCTGACAGGTACAAGTGGGGGAAAGGAAATTGAATAGCCTCCAATGTAACAGCATGTATTATATAATGGTGTAATGAATACAGCAATTTGTACTGGATAACCTAAGGTTATACAGGCCAATCTCTTTACTTCTCACTCAGGCCTCTGTACACTATTTACACCATATACAAAGAGTTTAAATAGCCATAACTAGTCAGTCCTAAATCTAATTTCACATTCCACAGGGCTCCATGCCTACTACATATAAATTAACCAGCGGAGAAGTAATGTCAGTCACTTAGAAGTAAATAGACCACAAAGGAAGGACATCAGTGGGCTATGGTCTGTTCATGTATGTGTGTATTAGTCTCTGTTAGGAATATTGTTATACTGCCTGTGTGAGTGTGCATACCATATTCAAGTAGCCAGCTCTTAGCTAAGCGGTGACCCCAAACCTATCACCTTGTCTGGATCAATAGATTATGGGGAAGTCCATGTATATCAGGTGGTATATCAGGTGAAATACCACTATACAGGGAAATACCATCTCTATGACTATCGCTCTGCATTATTGATGATGTGGAAACACCAATCTGGAGGCTGACTGTCAGCTGGAAACACATGATCAGACTATCTGGAGTACGGTACCTGTATTTGTATGTATGGTACAGGAGCCGTGTCTCTCTCAGCTCCTGTAACCAGTACTGTTCTCCTCTAGATAGAGATGTTTTCACAGGTAGTCCGATCTACTACATTGAGCTCTGGCCCTCTATTAATAGTCCCAGTAGAGTCTAATCTCTCCCACATGGTGAGATATACAGTACACTGGGCTTGATCACTATCACCAATAGTCACTGGACTTCAGTCACTGTTCACTTATGGTTAAGATCTGGGATGTCAAATTCCAGTTTAAAGTTGGAATGGAACCAAAATACTCATTCAGTTGTTTTTGATGAGTGCTTCACCTTTGGAAAAAACAAAAGAGCTAAAATTCAATCCCCTAG
Organism: Hanleya hanleyi; assembly: GCA_036873755.1. Taxonomy (NCBI): domain Eukaryota; kingdom Metazoa; phylum Mollusca; class Polyplacophora; order Lepidopleurida; family Hanleyidae; genus Hanleya; species Hanleya hanleyi. The sequence continues at coordinate 25,360 of JAVTVY010053499.1, forward strand.
ACAGCATTTAGAAGAGTATTTTTTGGGGGGCCAAGATTTCATACTAAACTATGCATTTACATATACCTAGACTAGAGGAGGTGTTTTTCACTCTTTTAAATTTAAATTTGGATGAGTGATTGGGAGAGATCACTCTCACTCTTCATAAATCCAGTCATTCGTTTTTGAGGCGCGCGATCGCTCACGCGCACCATCGCTCGCCTAATTTCATTTCAAGGCGCACGATTGATCGCGCACCTAAAGAAGTCCTGCCCCCAAAAATCCAATGCGTATTTTTTGAAAATACAAGTCGATAATTCATCACGCGTTCACGAAACGAAAATAGGAACTCTTCTGTGTTCGGCGGTACATTCCTTGACTTTACCAATTTGCGGAAATACAAAATCGTAATCCTAGCAGCGAAGTCGGAGAGTCCGATCGTCCCTTTGATCTGATGTTTGAAGTATATGTTGAATATGTCGCCAACGACTATTCAAATATATTGTTTTCGAAAGCGCTAATATATATTCATGAATATATCCTTCTGTTTGATAAAACCTAGCGGCAAAATCATAGCTGAACCAGAAAGATTATTCCGTACTAAGATTCAAGTAAATTTTTGCTATACCCGCCGGTGTTAGCAGCCGCCATGTTTTGATTTGCGTGCGTTGCAATGAAATAACAAAAATGAACTTTTAATACACTGTTTGAAACAAAAGTCATGATCGAAAGAATTTTTTTGAGGTATTCATTTTGCACAAGTTTTGATTTGATCTTATTATCAGACATGGTATTCAAAAGCAAGTTGTCGTCCAAAAAGAATTTCTGAAGAAATCACTTCATATCCGAGGTTCCGTCTGGAAAATGCTGTATCAAATTAACATAATGATATCGAGAAGCTCTGTAAAGTTTTGCTGCTGTGGAATTTATTTGTCATAATAGCACAAAGCATGACTGGACAGACAGTGTAGACAAGGGGGCACATGTCTCTTGTATATAACTTCAGATAATTGCAATTGGGATCTCCATGAAC